>VWZK01001526.1:0-35478 GCA_013396935.1 Baryphthengus martii
AAATATTAATTCAATGTATTGACTCAATGTATTGAACCGGGCAGCTTTGAATTTTGACATTATTGTGGGGACAAAATTCCTATTCTAAGCATTACTGTTGGAGGGAAATCACCAAAACTATATAATTTAGTATAACATTCTATGAAAAGCAGTGTTATTTTGTAGTTTCCTAAGAAACAGCTAAGAAGATCTCATGAAATGACACTGAAAATAAGATGGTACACATCTGTCCCTTTTCAACTGCATCGAATTTTTCTTTCAATTCCAATTCTTAAAAAAGACAATAAATATATACAATCTTAACTCATCAATCACACAGGAAGCTTCCTTATTTTATTATGGATACTCATTAAGATCAGTCAAGCATTCAAATCTATATTACTTTTACCGAGGATTGCACAGCTTTCAAAAGCACAGAAAAACGTATCTTTCTCACTTTAAACACAGTTTGATTATATTATAACCCAAGGTGTTTCTGCAGCTGAAACACGACGACAAATAAACACGCTTTCTTGAATTCTTCACAGGTATAAAAACTTCACAGGTATCTAAACCTAAACATCCAACACACTGATTATTTCTGCAGTGGTTTTGTCATATGTCACATAGCTGGACACCGTCCCCATCCCATGCAGAGTTAAATCTGATTTTAGAGCACAAAAAGAGGCTGGGAAGAAGGGAGGCAGGAAGAGGAGCAGACGCCATCCTGCCCTTCTGTTGAGTAGAACCCAAAATTCAACCATCATTTATTTCTGCTAGGAGGAATGACTGGACAAGCAAAACAAAGCCTTATCTGAACAATCAAGTGACATCTTACAAAGCTAAAATTGATGATACAAGTAACCGTTAGATTTAGATTTGCCTAAGAGGAGAATAAATCATAAGCAGGAAAAAGCTATGGTTTATACAACTTAAGGTGGCAACTCATGGGATTTTCCTTACTTACTCCTTCAAGAAATTGCTCTCTCCTCATACCTGTAAGTCCAAGACTCTTTCTGAACATCACTTTTCACATCCTTCCAAATTCTCCTCAACTTTCCTGCTTCTCTGTTAGTCACTTTGCTTTCTTTAAACTTTTATATCTCTTTTCCATGGCTACGTTTGAGCTTTTCCTCAACAACTTCCTTCTCTCCGACACTGATGGGTTCAGGTAAGATGTAAATTATTACACAAAAAATGCACCAGGTTAGCAGCTACAGTTAATTTCAAATAATAACTCATTAAGCAGATGCTGAAAGTATATAAAGGAGTGATGTACCAGGAAACTTCAAATAAAATGAGAAATAAAAAGGGCATGAGTTTAAGTAAAGCTCTGCTAACACTTTTTTTAGGGTGTAATTCACAAATTTGTAACATGCTGACTTACCCATGCGTAACTTAGATGGGTTGTTTCATGGTGGGTTCTGAATTTGGAAATTCAGCATACTTGTGATCATCTCTCAAGGTTCCCTGCAAATCCAACCACAAAACTCCTTCTGACTCACCTCTCTGTTTTTATAGAAACTGCAGTAAATATGATCGGAGAAAGTCTCATTCCTTTTCAAAATACACACAATACTTTATGATCCCACATTCAGTAAAACAGCTTCAACTACTACTGAGCTACCTAGTAAAATTCAAAAGGTGTATTTCCATCTGTCAGTCCTCTGAAATTTCCTCTCCTCCACAGTTTAGCTGTTATTTCTTCCACAAAGGCAAAAACTGTATACTCATTTTCCTCGCAGTCTCCTTTTCATAACTAACCATGTTTCATTCCTCTTTCTGTAACTCTTCTCCTCTATTTTTAAGATCATCTGTGCTCTCCATTTTAATTTCTCCAGTGGAGTGAGATAAATTGTCAAAGCTGAGACTTACAAGGCAGAACTGATGGTCCTTCATAGATTAGAGGTCCCTTTGCTACTCTAGAAGTGCATATTCTAAAAGCTATTATTATTCTAGAAGTATATATCCTAAAAGCTATTATTACATTAGCTAAAAGTATTACTAAAAGCTTATGTTACTCTTACATCCTCAGGACTGCTTAGATGTGATAACCTGACTCTATTGTAGAGTATGTGGTGATACTCCAAAATAAGTACTTATTTGGTCTTAATCTAGAAGACACTCTTAAGAATTCTCCTGGCTCTGTACTGCGGACTTCCCTCTTCTTCAGACAAAGTGAGATGACTATCAGAGGAAAGGAGAAATTCAAGAAAGTATTTGATAATTTTCTAAAGGCTGCACTGAAGAAGTAATAAATGGCATTGCATTTCATATGGCTAGTATTTCATACTCTACCAGGAAGATGATAGTAAAAAGAAATCTGGAGAAAAAAAAAAAAAAAAAAAAAAAAAAAAAACAAAAGGCAGAAAATACTCAGCTTTATATTGCCTTAAGTATGTCTAATAATAACTAAACTGTTCGAGGGAGCCAAGATTAATGATGTTAAGGCTACTCCAAAAGGACTTCCTTCTCACAGGATGGGTTAATTTAAGGATAATAACGGTTCTCTGAAAGGATGATTGCCACCACAAAATGAAGTTGTGCATCTGAATTCTGCAAACAACCTCTCCTCCAGCTACGGTGTACTGTGATATTGGGAGGGACAGAAAAATAACCCACTCATTGGCTACAGTATGGAACTACCTTTACAAGCCAGCACCTTTTCTTATAACAACAGGGAGTATGGACTTATGATCATACCACATCATTAGCATCTTGTATTTGGTTTTTTTTTTAAAAAAAAGGGGGAAAAAAAGGCATAATATTAGCAAGGGTCTTTCCCTTGCACAACCCAGCAGTGAGCTGTATTTAAATTCAGTGAGGGATGACAAATACTTTACATCTACCTAGTCATCCGTGTGCAGATTCTACTTCTGACTGTGTAGTGTCAAGTTTAACTCGCCAGAATCTAATGGGACTCCTGTTACCGTCATGGCGTGAAAGACAGGAACAAGAAAATATATTTTCCCAATCAGTGATAATAAGAAACAGTATTAAAAAGGTAGCAGATGGAATATACTTGGCTTATAGATACCTTTAATCAAGGTTCTGAGATTTATCTTGGTCTTGCATGGTGTTATAATGTGAGGATAAGCCTGAGCTTTAGCTTTTAAAAAGTCTCTGCTATGAGTTAAGCAACACTAGGCATGAAAATCAGAGGCAAACTCGTATCCCCCAACAGTTCATCTTGGAAAATAATAGACACAGAATGTCCTACCTCTTCTGGACGTTTCTGTGCCACCGATATCAGCTCTTCAGAGCTACTTCTTGAGGTAGAGGGTACCACTTTACCTGGGGCCTCTGAGACCACCTCATTTGACGGCTCGGAGTCCTGAGGGCAACAGAGACAAATAGACCCCTCAGCAGCATGTTGACGTGGCACGCCAAGAAAAGGAGACTTTTCAGAGGAACTGCCTTCTAAGCACAGGCAGAGAAATTAAAAGTACTTCAGGTCTAAAACTCTACTCTTTATACCTTGGGCAACTTCTTTAGCCCCAGAGGCAAAAACATCTGTCATATATTTTGTCTTAACTGATAATACTTTCTTCACAAGAGCATTACAAGGCTTAATAAATAGCTACATAGCATTCAGAATTGCAAAGTTCAGAATAACCGTGCTTGTTTTGCCCGTATCTATCCCTACTCCTAAACTGCAAGGAAGGGAATATTGCATTTTTCATCCCCTTATTCAAGATGGAGGTTTCTGCAAAACAGCTGGGACCATGCTAGAACAACCCCCTCCAAACGTATTTTACCAATCACTGCAAACCAAAATAGCACAGTTTGAAAAGTTAGTAGAGTTGGCTATTAGTAACTTTAATACTACAGTAAAATTAAAAAAAAAAAAAATTCTTAAGTAGTTTACATTCTATTTTCCAAATTACCTTGATTTTGCAAGGCAACATGACTAGATAAGCAAAAAATAAAAAACACTTTAAAACCTTCACTGCCTCACACAGTGGTTTTGTTAACTGCATAGGCTGAGATATTTTACTGCAGAGAAAAAAAATAATCTATTAATCCATACTATCTCTGCCATGCTTCTTGTAATGCTCATTACAGAAGACATTTTAGATGTCATCGCTTAACGAGAAAGATATGTACTTTTGATATATCACTTTCTCTGTAGTCATTAATTGCAAGGAAATCAAGATTATACTTTTGGAAACTGCAAGCTGGAAAGCCTATTATATTTTCAACATAACAACCTCTAAAAATTAAATTAAAATTCCATAAGAATATTCAGCATTTGCAGTTTAGCCCAATGTATGTGTGTTGGAAGGGAAAAAGTGAACTCTGTGGTCCAACAACCATTACTGCATCACATGGAGAATCACAGATAAGACCAGAGATTGTAAAAGAATTAATACATGGAGGAGGTTGTTGGAAGCTAGAAAGTTGAAAAAATGTCTGGGCCTGGAAGGGGAACACTAATATCTCTATTTCATACACCTTTGCAGATGAATCCCTTTAAAATATCTTCTGATCTTAAATATTTCAAATAAAGCTTTTTATGCCTTTCTCATCGCACCACCTCTCTGCTACTTACAAAAACGCTATTCTGGCCCATTCTGTCGCTTAGCACAGTAAGTTTAAGGTTCAATATGAGGAAAACATTTTTGGAAAAATCAGCTTTCAGCGAAGACTAAAGAATACCATCAATTAAAATGTTAACAATGAAGTTCAACTGTCATTACACTGCCCTGTTTTATGGTCATAAGCAAAAGGAAAAATGAAATGCCTTGGTAGAGCTGCCATCCCAAATAATTCCATGACAGGAGTAATAAACCACTATTTTTCAGCTTTCTCAGTTCCTCTAAAGAATATGAACACCACAGCTAAACACAGAGAACTGCAAGGACAAACATCCCCAGCATTCTGATAATAAGAGTGATTTTCCTCTACCATGCTCTATATGCCACCAAAATAAATTTTGCATCATGTTCACCCGACAGCTTGTTGTCCTCCTCAGCAAATCTGGATTTGCACAGGCAAACGACCTCTCTCCCAAAGGCCTTCTCAGTTTAGTTCCTAGTAAACTACAACAAAGAGACTTAATCTCTTCACATTGACCCAATTAGCCATTAACTGACTCTGAGTACTGAACTGTACTGTTTTGTTTTCTCCTTCAGAACTGGAATTAAATCATCACCATGCAATTTATCAGCTCAACACACTTCCAGAAGTTCTTCCATGGTACATACAAAAAGAAAAGTAACAACCATGGCTGCTGGAAGAAAATGAGGTGCTTGTCTGAATTCTTTGGTTTAGTGATTTCTCCCCTTGAATTCTATCTTTTTGTTTCTGAAAAAAACTATTACGCTGCTATAACCTGTGGCTAGAATATATTTTTTTTTTACTTATGATTTTTTAATTGAATAAATGATGGTTTTCAAAAATGGTCTGAGTAGCCGCAATTTGGTAAACATACATTCCTGTTCCACTCCTCTTGCCTCAATAGGACCAAAGTGTGATGGATTCTCTTCCCCAATCAAGTCTCAAATATCTTCTTTCCAAGCAGCTTGGGCATCCTTCTCGATAGTTTTCTTAAGAACCACCTAGCTGATAAAATGTTTCCATTTTAAAGAGATGAATGGAAATCAAATTTACTTTATTATTCAGAAACCAAGCTGAGAAAATGCATCTCCCTTTCCAATTACACTGGTTTTATTATCTCTTTTCACACTGCTGTCACTTCTTAGGAAAATTGTAGAGACCATGAACGTACGCAAGAAAGGCAATCTATGTTGCTCTGAAGTACAGCTTTCAGAACTAAAGACATGCAGTAAGTGGAATGAGAGCCTTTAATCTAAGGTACAACAATAAAAATGCTGCAAAGTGCAAGTGAGAACTTTCATAAAGCTTCTCAGTGTGTTCTGAGTAAATACCTGGCCAAATGAGCAACAGGTCTGGTAACAAATCCTGGTACCTTCACTTGCACTCAGCAAATAAAGCACTCAAAATAAAATATTAGCATTGCTTACTTTTGTGAAGAAAAGCAACAAATCTGTATCTCTGGCCTGAAATACCATTTTTATTGAAGAACCGTTAATAGGAAAAATGTATTTCAAAAACAATTAAAATCAGTTTCTTGTCCTTCTTAATTATTATTTATATCATAATATACTGGAGTGACATTACAAAAAGGTGGGTTGTTTTTTTTTTTCAGGGCCTCATATGATGAAAACCATGTTAATGGCACTTCATTGACCTATGAGCCTCAACTGTAGCAGCGATGGACATGACTGTTCGTGGACCTGAAGTGTACCCAATAAGTAATTTGGTACGCATCTTTTCTATTGATTAAGCTCTTCCCATTTCATTAAAATATTTTCCAAACTGCATACAAAAACTCACATTCAACTTGGACAGATCAAGACATAGCTTTCTAATGGATCTAAATATATAATTAATAAATTATGGGGGAAAAAAATCACCATTAAGTGGAACTTCCAGTTTCCTGAAAATCTAGAAATTCTTTTTCAAAATATATGTAATCATATTTTTCCTCTAAAATGGTGATTTTGATCAAAGCTCCTCAGAATATGGTCCTTCTTGGACTTAGGAAACTGTGAAGAGGATACATGAAATGTGTAGACATCCTATTAGATGTGAGCAAGAAAGACAGCCCTGCTTTGAACTACTTCTCTTTCCATATGACCTAAATGTTCACACAGCATTGGTTTGAATCAATCACAGTTCTGCCAAGAAAACAGCATTTGAATTATTTATTGACAAAAATATATAACCAAGTGGATATTCCAGTTCTGGGATAGAACTTGCTTGCTAGACTTGGCATTACTTAGAACCTTTTTGGTAGCAGACACAAAAGTGTAGCTGATTAAATTCTGATTCTTGGGCCTTCAGTAATTTATTTATTTATTTTTTTTTTTTTTTTTAAATCAGGCCAGCAGAGAGCAAAGGTGACAATGAATGAGAACTTAAAGAATTAAATTAATTAATTAAGGAGGTGAGAAATTAATTAATTAAGGAGGTGAGAAATTAAAGAATTAAAGGTGCCTTCAACTGCAGCACCTCCCTCAGTTTTTTTCTCTCCTTCATCCCAATTGGCATATTTGTTATTTGCACCTACTGTAATAAAGCAAAATGTTTGCTTTTAGTTTTGTCCTTTTCTGTGCAGAAGTGACTGCTGAAAAGTCAATAGTGCATACAGAACAGATGTGGAGTTCATTTGGGAGCTACACGAAAGTGACAGATTGCTGAGGAAAATATTTACATTTTATGCTATGCTGATGTTGTGGCTTCCTTTGAGGACTTGGTTATCTTTACTTTCTATTTTTAAAATACAGGACAAACATACATATGCGGTTCTGTAATATATACATAAATATGATAAAGATATGTATAGACAGATGTATATTCATAGGGAATATTCACAGTGAATGTTATGGTAACAAAATACTGTAATTTTTTTACCATTCCATGTTACTGTCAGAATAGACGTTGACTCATAAGAAACAGAAACCCTCCATAGTTTCTGATTTTGAACAAACTGAAGAACTGATGTATATAAAAACAAGTATGCACAAAATACTTTGCTAAAAAGAATAAGTAGCTGAATATGAAAAATGATAGAAAAATACTGTCTTAAAATGGTATTTACACCAGCCAAGAGTCTGCCACATTTTTTTTTCCTTTTCTGCCATTGCTACTTTAAAACAACAAACCTAAAAAAGAATCAGCTCACAAACCCTTTATAGATGATTTCAAACTGACAGGTTTGAATATATTATGTTAACTCTGCATCAGCTTTCACATACTACCCTTTACCTTGGTCCAGTTGAAAATTACACGTCATAAATTAGCTTTAAACAAGTTTTGAATCAGCCTGGAACTAGTTTTCAAATTAAAGAGCCGTCAGTATATTACACGGTACTGTCATTTCATTACTCCAATCAATTCTGTGTGGCCTGCGGTAGAAAGAAAATGGATGCTGTCTTCATTTGTAAAGGGTTTATCTCTCACACCAGGCTCGGAAAACACGACTGCAGTAATGAATTGGAAGCCAAAGTTACTAACAAAGACTTTTAACAGTAGCAGACTTGAAATATTTGTCCCCTTTTAGACTTACGAAATAAACTACAACAGAAAAACCAAAGCTCTTACTGAAACATGAAGCCAGCTTCTCAAGGCTGAAGGGCTGTGGGAAGAAATTAGCCCATTCCTATTGAAGTGCTTGTAGCCTCCCATATTACCATCTTCAGTGCTGCACAGGAAAAGCCAGGTCGAAGGTCTCTCTCTAGCCCAGACCACAGAGCATCAGCTGACCGACCACTTCTGCCCATCCTTATTCCCTCTTACACCCCAGGGATGTACTTTGAAAGTGTTCACGTCTTAGCCAGCATTTGGTAAAATCTAACGAAGACGAAATAATCTGCAGTTATCCACAGTTCACAGGTGGCCAAACTAAATCCCCAGGAGAAATGGAGAGTTTATCTGAATGTACGTACACGTGAGACCTATCACTTTGCCATCCCTAGGATTTTACTCTGCATTAGTTAATGAGGTAAGAACATGGGCTTACAACTCCAAAGTCACGCTCCACAGCTGTAAAATTTCCCTTCCTCTTTCTATTCTGCCTTTGTCACTCTCCTCATGTTCATTTTACTTAACATCTGACAGTCTCCTCTCTTCCTCTGCCCTCTCCAAAGCAAGGAAATTACAAATCCATCCTTTAAGGTACATGTGCTAACCTCCAGGGCTACCAGTCACAGAGGCAACCCTGTTGTTCTGTCCTTGGCTATTTTTTTTTCTTTCTCGAGAAGAGAGCAATGACTTCTATGTTTATACACTGTTAACACAACAGAGTTTTATTCTCAGCTGACTCTGAAACTGGCTCAGTTCAGGTAATAAATCTTAACCTAGCTCTAAAACCTCTGCCTTCTCTTAAAGACAGTAACAAAACAAAAAACCTTTCACAAGTCTCTATCTTCCCAATAGAAGAACTTCAGTCTCGCACTTTTATCTTCAAAAACAGTGTGCAATAGAAAGGAACTAATAAAGTTACAAGAATTTTCCAATCAATACCCATCTGTTTCAACTTATTATCCCTCCATCTTTCGATAAATTACAGCACTGACAAAGCAAGCTTGCATGTTTGAAATCTACCTACATTTCCAAGTGTCAAGGGGTGAATTCCTATTTTTACAGTCGTTTTAAAATACGGACGCTAATATTGCTAATATTTTAACAGAAGTGCTTGAACAAAGTATGAAAGGAAACAGGGTCGTGCATTTTGTTTGAATACCTTCTTCAAATCACAGAAGACATTCACATGTGTTTAAACCCAGAAAAAGTACTCTTAAAAGAATGTTTTTCCTATTTATTCTTCGAACTTTATCACATGCCAAGAGAAACAGCAAACAGGATAACATTTTATCATTTGAAAGTATTATCATTCACTGACCTCTGGAACCTGAAGTACTTTCCCCTAACACTTTTCTACATTTCCATTACTCAGTGTATTAATCCTACCTCTCTTTGAACTGAATTTTTCATCTTTCAAATCATCCTAGATTATTGTATTTCCCTTTTACTTTCTCATCGCTCATTATTTCCCAACATTCAAAAGCTGTTTTTTTAGCTACCCTTTGAATAGCATTTTCTGGCCCCATCTCTTAAAACACTCTAGTTAAAAAAACCAACACATTAGAATACAAAAACTGGAATTAAATTTCAAAATACAGATTTACTACACTAATGTTATGTCATGTGTACAATGCAAAGGATTTCAACTTTCCTGTTACTGTCATTGATTAAAGCCGTTGATTACAGGTACAGCGCTGCTCAAACTATTGGCAAAAATTTCTGTATGAATACGGACATCATCACCAGACATTTTCAGGACTTCTTCAATAAAGGCAAAAAGTCAATATCTATCTGCTTTGTGTTAAACCTCCTATGTCTTCCATGTTTTGCTAATTATCTTTTGCACCAGAGCAACAGATTTTATATGACTATCCTTCTGTAGGATATTAATTAAACTTGCAAGACTGCTGTACTATGCCATTATCGCTGCATATGAATAACTCAATACTTTTTCTTTTTTTTTGTCCATACCACTTTCTTCCTATATAATGTTCTGCTATTTTTTCTTATTATAAATCAGGTTATGAACATATACTATAGCCTAGAAAGATATTTTTGTCCTAATTTTGTATTTTACAGAGTTTTAAAAGTTATTTCATGGATTTCTCAAAGCTCTTTAAGACAATGCATACACAATTTGTTACTGCTGGATCAGGATATTCTATCTATCTTCCCTGTGCCTGTTTTGTACAGCTCTTATCTTCCCAAACTTTTTTTCCCCTCTGCCTAAAAAAAAAAAAATCTACAACAAACTAAAAGTTGAAAAAGAAATTCTCAAACAGATCACAAGCATCCATGGCCATAGTAAGTGCGTGTGCGTGTGTTGCACAGAACTGCAATGGTTGACTTCAACAAAATCAGGAATCTTACACCTAACATTTAAAATATGATTTTCTAAACAACAAATGTGCAAAGCCACCTGCTATTACTTGAGGAAGTCAGTGCTGCAGCTACAACTGCTCCATTAGTAAGGCTACATTTGAATTTGCAGGTGTCTGTTTCCTTAAGCAATGGTCTGTTTTTTTCCTTCAGAAATGATTAGGAGTAGACCACAGCAACCTAGTCATATAGTCTTTCTAGAATATTGTTTTCTATTTCTTTTCAAATCATGTTTAAATTCCCTCAAATTTTCCACACTCTTGGATTGCTAAGGCAGTGACAACTTGGGAGCAAGGCAGAGCAGCAAACTTACTTCCACCTCTTGGGGTCAAGCTGCACATTTGCACAATTTATGGTCAAAGCTGTTTGCTTTACTCTGGCAGCTTGGGAGAAAGCAGACAGAAAATCTGCTCACCATGTTTAGCTAATACTTAACTTGAACTAGAAGATTGAGCACTTCAGAAGATGTCTGCTCCAAAAAGCAGCTGCTTTATTCTAACAAAAATAGAATGTAGCTCAGAAAAAGGCTTTCTTTCAAGCACATAATCTTCAGATATTACACATCAGCATGCAGAGTGTGTCTGTCAGATGTTGGAACAAAGCTTTAAATTGTACCATCTAACTTAATTCTCAAGAGAGGGTCAAGCACATTTATAGGGCTGGGGTTTTTTTTGTCCCCTTTGAGAAGTCCTTTAAGTAATATTTATTTAGCTCCTTACATCTTCACCAGAACTGATTATTGCTTTTCAACTCCTTGAAGTCCAGATTTTCCCAACATAATGCAAAACAGAGTGATATTAAAATGTGTGATCACCAAAAGCATCACAAAATCGTCAAAGGCTACTTATTAAATCAAGACTGGTTTTCATCTCTTCTCAATTCCAGGATTTTTTTTCCAGTAACAAGATGAAATAAAGAAAGGGATTGCACAGTACAGCATTTTTTGCAGTCCAAGTTTATTATACAACTTTTATAGCTCCCTAAACTTTCCTTACATGTGCTTCAGAGGTTTTCTATAACCATTCTATCCACCCTGCTCTGGGAGAAGGTTCTCTGTGTCCTCCACATTCTCGTATCCACTTTGCTACAGTCCTACTTAATTCACCCTCATTCTGTATTTTTCCATCCTGCTTTTCTTTCCTTCTCTTCCTCTCCCCCTCTCCACCTTCTTAAAATGAACCATCACTTATTTTCAACTGCTAAAGCAGAAAAATCAAACATTAATTCAAGACTATAAAAATATTTTAAAAGAATGAATTACCTATAGAAAAGCTTTCTATATTCATTATTTCTTATTCATTCATGCTGGTCTCTAGAGTTATTAAAGAAAATTTCCATATAACTTTATACTACTAAATAGAGATACATTAATATAAAGTAGTCAGTTAAAATGTAAGGATATTTTTTTTATTCTGTCAAACTGAACTACATTGACAATAGGCTGTTTACTAAATAGGGAATAAACAGCCTAGCTGACATTGTGTAAAATATGACATTAATCAGCCATCTTTTGCTGAGCGCACAGGAACTGAAAGGTCACAGCTACTGTCGCCATTTTAAAGTGTCCTCAAAAAGGCCTGGAAATTCCTCATTCTTCCCTAATTAAGAATGCTGCAAATGATACATGGAATGATGAAGCTAAACTCAATGAAATGCCAATTTTGCTGTCTTGGTTTAAGAGGCAAGAATATTTTTCCCTGTGGGTTTTTTTTTTAGTAAAGATTATATTTACCAGACAAATCCCCTTTCTGTGTTTCGCCTCTGTAGTAGAAAACACACACCAAGTCGCTTACTCTTAAATATAGTTGCTTAATTATGTAGACAGATAACTTTTAACTTTCAGTTAAAAGTGCATCATACAGTGCTTTTACAAACATAACAAATGATAAAATTTAACACCCTAGCAGTCTATACTCCTGTATTAATTTTTAGGCCTTTGACCTTGAGACTACTTACAAATGAATTCCACAAATACTCTTATCAAAAGAGGAATGAAATAACATTTCTAGTCAATGAAACTAAACCACAAATGTACCTTTGACACAGCAAACATCAGAGTGGTTTTAATAGCCACTCATAATTGTTAACTGGTGTGACAGGAACAGTTCCATAGGGCCAAGCAGTTTGTTTTGAGGATCAGCCAGACGTGCTACATGTGTTTCAAATATAGGACCAGTTTGGTCATGGAGATGGCATATTCCTTAGCAATCAGGATACATCCTCAGCTTTAACGTCCCTTCGCAGGAAGCCACTTTGCACACTCTTGAGACCGCTCTGTAATGCGAACCAAAGCACAGCGATTGGTGGCAACTAGGTGAATCCTTTCAAAAATGAATTCCCTATCTTAACTAAAATGCTAAGATAAATACACACTAAAACACCTCAGATTCAGACGTATGAAAATAAGCATACTGGAACGGAGAACCATTTAAGTTAATCAATAGGGAATGTTTAAAATAATAGAGTATTTTAAATACCAGCTTTATTCAGAATTCAGTAGCGATTCCCTGGATTATCTAGAGTTCCCTTGCTCCTTCTGAGATTCACTGCAGTGAAAGTCCTCTGCAGTCTAACAACTTTTCCTCCTCTTTTTTCAGAAATTGAAAAAAAAAAAAAAAAAAAGAAAGAGACACTCGATTCCTCAGCTTTTAGATGATGATGGTTTGATTGCTGCCCTAAATGAATTGGTGAACACATTCAACCATCACTGGGAAGATCAATTTCGTCCTCCTCTTAAGAACCTCCAAAAACCACATTTCCCAAGGGACTGGGGACTGCTTAAACCATCTCACTATTCTTTAGCTGACACATGCCATTTTGCATGGAAAAGAGTAACTGGGTAAAATGACGCATTGTATATTAACTAGGATACCTGAGACTGTGCAAATTTTCTTCTGAATATGACTATACTATTTTATATCAAGGAGCTTTTTAGTCTTAGTCTGTGCTGTATCCAGAAAGAATATAAATAACAATAGGTCTATACGTCATTCCAGTGAGAGAATTGATAACAGATTAATAAATCACATCTCCCAAATCTCAAACTTTTTGTATTTTCTCGTAGTTACCTTTAAATGGAAGATTCTTGAAGCTATACTTAGATAAATACAGACAACTTATAATAACCTTCAAAAAGTTCCTTACTAAAAGCAATTAAAAAAAAAAAAGTATTTAGAATATCATGTTGCTCTGAAGTTCCCCTGCCTTCTGCAACACTTTCACCCTATAACAAGCAATGGAGATATTAGGC
Source organism: Baryphthengus martii (assembly GCA_013396935.1). Classification (NCBI taxonomy): domain Eukaryota; kingdom Metazoa; phylum Chordata; class Aves; order Coraciiformes; family Momotidae; genus Baryphthengus; species Baryphthengus martii. Next base: position 13,721 of record VWZK01001526.1, read on the forward strand.
ACTTGAAGATACTGGCAGGGCAAACTGCATATTCATTGAATACACAATATACTTAAAAATATTAGTACCTGATACGTATCCTTATTTATTGCACAGGATTGGTTACACATTTAATATTCATTATTTCAAAGACTGTGACAATCTGCTGACACACTTCTATTTCCAAAAATAAATACATTGATGTGATTAACTCACTCTGAGTACACTTGTCTGCACCTTCCATAAATACTGAGTTATCTTGCCATTTCCTTTTTGACAATAGGCTATTTATATCACATTTAAAAAGATAACATCTGCCCTTCAGTCTTCATGAGACTAGTAGCTGGAAGAAATCTAGGTATCTACAGATTGCAAGGCTTTCCATATATGAAATCTTTTGGTACTGTTTAACGCAGCTGAAATACACTTCAGACTTTTTACACACGCCCAAATGTGCTTCGAACCACTGAAGCAGATAATTATTTTGAACTGTTACCAAGGACACGTTTATGAAAAAATCTAAGATAAAATTAATTGCTACCAGAATTTAACAATGCACCATACATTTTAAAGGTTTTGTAAAAATCTTTCCAAAAGCCATCTGAAAAGTCCACGTACTATTTGTGCTTTTTCTTGGTAGAGCTGATTGCAACGCTCTTAACAGTTACATTCCCACACAAACTATTTGCTGAGCCAATTTTTAAAAGAGGGAACTTTTCTGCTACAGAATGCTAAAATTCAAGTGATGAGACACTCCTTTGCACAGAAAGTGGATGACACAGCACAAACCAGCAATGCCCAGCTGTCTTCTGCAAAATGTGATTAGATGTGGCTGGCACTAAGAGAATCTCTATTTGAGACTGGCGACCAAACCTCACTCCACTATCTAACAGGAGAACAAAATGCAAATCTTGACTCTGCTAGAGTTCGTTACTTGCTTAGCACTTCATAAAATGGCACTTTTTTTTTGTTTGTTTCTTCTCCTCTCTCCTGGCTCAATACAATTACATTTTGCCCAGGTAGCATTAGTAACTTATACCGATGAGTAAGTAATGCGTTACTTAAAGTGACACATATAGTTGCATTTCTTTGAAAGGCAAATTTGAGAGTAAACCTGTGTAGGTAATTAGGCAACTAAGATAATACGTTCAGATCTTATTCAGAGACTAACAATGAAAGATCTAATTCTTCTTCCATCACATAGAATATGATTACCAGGGATGTGCTAAAATAATCTCCAGGGTAATAAAATTGGACTAGGGAGGCATTAAAATATGTAATTCTTCTTCAGTTACATACCTTTTAGTTCTATATAGAAAATAAGGCAAGAAATATATTTCTATGTAAAGAAATTTATCTCAGGAATCTGGTAAAATCAGAACGCTACTTGGCAAAATTAGAGTGGAATGAGATGCCACCAGACTCCAGATATAACTTCGCACCTCTCAGGATTCCCTTTGTTTATGTCATTACAAGGCACACATCTTTTCCTATTTTCTGTTGAGTCTTCAATTCCTCATGAATATTCAAAGTAGGAAAGATTATGCACAGAGAACATGTTTTTTAATACTGCTCCCATGGCAGCTTATATCATGTAAACCAAAAATTTAATCAAGGCTCAAAAGGTGAAAAAATTCAAAAGTCAGTTACAAGCTTTTCATTCACATTTTTTTTTCAGAGGCTCTCAAAATCAACATGTGTTATACTAATGAAGAAAATAACAATCAAAATTTCCAATAGAGTTCTTAATAGAAAGTAGTCAATTGCAATTTATTGGTAAATTTCTTTATGACTCCACCGTCAGCATGAAGCACTTAATTATCAATACTCAAAAGGCTCATTATTTTAAGAACTCCAGAAGTAGGAAAACAACTGGATTGATGAAGTAGATCTGAATGTGTATCAATGGTGCAAGGTCTACTGCTCTGGCAGCTAAAATTCAGGGATTTTTATATGTGTATATCTTCCTTTTGCAACTTGACTTAAACAAGAACGTGAAACAGAGAAAACTTGAGTTAAAACTGCTATATCCATGTCTTTTACATTTCAGTATAGCATCGTCAATATGTAAAATTCACTGTCACAGTGCTGGTCAATATTGTAAATATCGAGAAATTGATTTTCAAAGACAAAGAACTGGAGGCTTTCTTTTTCTTGAGTAGCAAGCATTCTTCCCATCCTTCCCAGACACTACTCTACTTTCAGCCTTCTCACACCCTTGGAGAGTATGCTGAGTTGTGTATCAAAGAGGAGGTATAAAATCTTCCTGTGTTGCAGGCCGCTGTTCAGGGCTGAAAAATTGCTCTCATTTTTGCATTCTCTCATGCTGTGGTAGCACAAACGTAGGTTTAGTGTCTTTACTTCAAACACGATGCTGGCTGCTTTTTGGATTTTCCAAAAATTGCAGATAACGTCGCAGCAGAGATTCCTTTGCACTCAGCACTACAGTAGTGGGCAACATAGGCCGAAAATTCATTTTCTCATGGCTTAGGAAGTGTAAGTCATAATTCAATAAAAGAGCTATTTCCCATACAAACCATAATTGTAAGCAGATTTTATTAGACGTATAACCTAAAGGAGGCAAGTAGTGTTTCCAACAGCTGCCCACAAAGAGATTTTGCATCCACAGCCACTACCTCACAGCAGGTACTAGTTATTCTATCTAAACCAAACCACATCAAAACTAGAGATTTAGACATTTAAATACTATATTGTGTATATTCAGATGAGATGCATTAAAAACATCAAATCACTATGCTGTGTTTAATTGTAATTAAATTTTTTTAAGTCCAGTACTTTACTGATCAGGTACCTCTTCAATGTTCCAACAGAAATGAGACAGGGGTATGCATTTTAACCAAAGGAATAATTAATGACCCATCTTGTTTTGAATTTCAGCCGTCCTTGTTTGGTTTTCCTTTAGTAACAAAAAAGCAAAGTTGTCAAGACAGTTTATGAAAAGCAGGACAACCTCAGTGATAATTTGATTAAAGAAACACTCACAAAGACTCCTGAAAAATAATTTGGTTCATTTTAAAGGTAGTATAAGGTGCATGTGTACAATGACATCAGAATGAATCACTCTTTTCAGTAGTATTTGAAACATTTTTCCTCCTGCTTTTGTCATAAAATATTCAGCATTATGGAAGGCATGAAATGATACTACTATTCTCACATTAAGAAAAAGAACTTATAAAAGTTTCAGGTTTGGAAAAAAGTTCTGCATTGTGTGATTTTTTTATGAAAAAGAGTGAATGAAGTTAAGCAGCAAGTAATTTCGTCAGTCTCCTGGATTTTTCTTATGAAAAAATACAGTGAAGAAAAATATGCATCTTGGAAACCAAACAATTTTTGCATTGAGTACTGTTAAATAAGTTTTTTTCTTTGGACAAAAATACTAATTTAAAACTGCTGTACATAGTTTAAATATTAATTTTCTAAGAATATACGATTGGTATATTGGTAAACAGTTTTACAAGCATTATTGTAACTGCCATTTTTTTGACAATGTTTAACGCAAGAAAAAAATTTGTATTTCACTTTGCACTCCTAATTGGCCCTTTATTTTTTGAACATTTTAATTAATATTCTTCGATCTATCCCAGTGTTATCCTTAAAAAATCAGAAATCTGATATCTCATTGAGAAATGAACCCTGCATTCCAGGGATTTCTTTAAACTTCTGGCTGGTACTACATGTACTATCATCTGTTTAACCAGTCAAAAAGAGACTTGTTCAGACAACGTTATGGGAAAGACAACACTGGACTGCATTGTCCATATTTTACTACACTTTTTTTTTAATACAGTTAGACTGCACCTAAGAAGTACAAGCACTAGTAGTCCATTATGAGAACCTGGCTGTCAGTAACATGGGGTAAATTGATTTTGATGTGGAGAAGAATTAAAATATTTTAAATTAAGCATCTGTTCCAGAAATATTTTACAGTGCTTAACCTTATTTTTCATTAAAACCTAAGCTTCCCACCTAAGATTCCCCACTAGGGGAATGTTCTTCTGCCAACTAAGTATATCTGATTATTCGGATTAATTTGGGGATTTAATACCAACTAACTTTATGCTGAGCTTATCCGCTATTCATCAATCAAGTCCCATCTTAAGTTAATTTCAAGGATGATTATTTTGGGAACATTTTATGGTATAAATTATTCATTACATAGATGTATTATACCTATTTGCCAGAAAGTAACAGAGGCTGTGCCAACTCATTTTTTTAAATATGATACCTGGGGAGAAAATATTAACATACACTTGGCAATATTTCAGCCAACTGATAAGAATTACCATATACTGCAATTTCACTCATTTGGTTGGGTTGGTTTTTTTTTGATAGTAAAACACATTTCTATGCCAAGGCTTGGAATTATCGAGGTTCTTAAAACAGGGCAAATATGGTGTAACTTCTGTTAAATCTTCACACAGTGTTACAGATTTGGATAATTTTCTCAGTTTTAAGGAAACCATTTCACTGGTAATGTTTGTCTGATTCTCACAAACCTAGGAAGACAACAATGATTTCAAAATAACCACATATTTTCCAGCATATATATATATATATATATGTAAAAAGCATCTTTTGTTTCATTTCAAACAAGAAACCCAAGTCCTAATCTGATTTATATAGCATAATTCAACTCTCCTCAAACAACTTTAAAATATATGAACGCACACAGAAACATTTAACTGTCGTTCCTGATGACCATATAATAAAATAGATCATAATATCCACACTCAATAAACATGAAAATAGATTTCAACTTTACAAAGGTGGTCACTAAACTACACTATATCATTTGTTCTTCTGTAAAGCACTTTGAAATACTTAAGGCTGAAAAATGTTGCATAAACATTGAACTTTCTTCCATTATATTATGTTCTGCTTGTGTCAGCAAGCAGATTTACTAGCAATATTTTTTTATAATTTTTCAGCTGCAATGCTCTCTGTCATGGTGGCAGTACATTTGCTTGTATATTGTGTCCTCAAAAGGAGGTTCACTGATGCAACAGTGTCTCTGATATAAGCTGACCAAATTAGAGTCACATTTTCTTTACAGTTGCAGTCACCCTCTATCAGAATATGCAACTGACACAAGATTGAATTAATATAAACGACCTTGAAGGATTTTTTTATTATTATTTTTTGAAAGACGTATTTTAAATGTAACTACTTAAAAATCACATCGCATTGAACGATAAAATTTATCATATATAAAACATATTTAAGAAATTATTAAGCATGCATATATACCACCACTGTGTGCCAATCTCATTATATTCAAAGAGGGTTTTCTTGTACATATAAAATGTTAAAAAATTTTGGCTATATTGAAAATGTTTTGTTTCAAGCATTTAGTAAATGCCCAGATAAAGTCTGTCCATGCAACGCTGATTCAATCATCTGTGTGTACTCAAGCAAGGAGAATCCCACCTAAACTATAACCTTTGCTTATCTAAACCAGCTGTCTCGGCTCCCTCCTATAGCCAGTGGACAGGAAAAGGCAGCTTCAACTCGACAGAAAATGTTTAAAATAAGGGAGCAGTATTGAATTTTCCAAAACTGAAGTCAAGATATAGGGAGAATAAGAATTAAAATTTCTACTGAACTAGTTATTCGATTTGCAAAAGTGCAGATCACATCATTACAAGACAGCACTTTCAAAACACAGTTTACACTACCACTTGGTGCAGCTCAGAGAATTCAGCATTTTTACATATTGGGCCAAGGGATTCAAGCTGAGCAACGGGAAACAAGGAGAAAAAATTACTAAACATTTGAAAATTTTCATTTATCTACCATTCACAGGCGCTCTAGGGTGAGACAAAGGTAAAAATCAATTTTCTGGTCACATCTCAATTACTTCAAACAGAAGGTCAACCTTTCTTCACTTTCTACACCTGAAATCATTGCTTCAGTTTTCATGCCTTGTAAAACCTAAAGACAGTATCTTCTCTTCATACTCAATCCAAATTAATCCCTTTTGGTGACCCCCAACAGCTGAATCAGAGAAGGCAAGGATTCTACCGAGAAAAGATAATATATCACACCATGTAGTGATTAAAAGCAGCAAATCCACTTAAACCGATTTATTTATTTATTTATTATCTTTTACTTGAAAGGTTAGACCAGATGATCCTTGAGGTCCCTTCCAACCTTGAATTTTGATATTTCCTGAATTTTGAGAGCTTGACACCAGGATTTTCTGCTTCATTATTTATTTTTTTAAAGCACACGTGAAACTCCATGTGTGAAACCCCAAGTGTGAGGAAATGCTCCCTGAGTTTGAAAAAACATATCAACAAAAAGATTGAATTCCATAAATCTAACTTAGATTGTCACCTGCACAACTCAGGAATAGAACAGAAACTTCTACAGTCCTCATGGGCCTTCTTAACAAGTTTATTTTTTACTAGAATAAAATTCCATGCATAACAGGAATTAGATTGAATTGCTCACTTTTTCTTTTTCTATCAGACCAAATTAATAGAATTGAAAGAAATTTTAAATTAAAATATTTTTATTTTAAAATATTATTTCAAATGTTATAGTCAATATTTTAAGATTACAGCGTCCAATTGCATTTGCTTATTCACTATGTGAAAAGGAAATATACTAAAAAAAAAAAATGCCTCTACCTGGCTAATAAGTAAAATCATTCATGATTGCTTTCCAACACAAAAGGTGTACAAAAATATATTACTTGCCTGGCTTGGTGTGTCATGTATTTGCAGTTCCAGAAAATATTTCCCAAGGGGTTTAGATGAGAATTCTGCACATATATAGTGACAATTTGTTTCCACTAAAAAAAAATGCAATCCAGGAAAAAGATGAAATAAAAGCAAACTAAACAGAAGTCTAGTGACAAAGAAGCTGATCTTGCAGCACTCAAATAATGATCTGACACGTACACTCTGCGGCATTTTGCAAAACAGACTGTACGTAAAGATGAGCAGATAGAAACCTAACCAGCACTGTCGTTGTAACCACTATGATATATATGTTTAAACTCTTTGCTGCCCAGGTCCTTTATAAAATTTTTAAATCAACGGAGAGACTTTAAGTAGTACTTTTTCAATGGAAGGCAACAGGAAGGAATCCACATCTAACAATAATGAGACCTCGCAATGAGATCCTTATCACACATAATGAAAAAATGGTCAGGCCACATTTCTTCCTACTGAATATTACTACATCCTAATATTGAATAATTAGTTTCTTTTTTATTTGTTTTACTTTTATTAAATTCCACAAAAATGAGGTTCAACATTCATTCTGAATATCACTATTTCAAACTCTCAAGTAATTCATGATTGAGAGTGCTGCCTGGCAAGCTTGAAAGCACACTGTAATCCTTTGGCAGGGTAGATGGATAATGTTATAGAAATGGAGAGCTTACAGGTTTACTCCAGCTTTCATGTGATGTAACAAAATCTACAATGTTTTTGAGATGAGAGAGCTTGTCAGACCTTAGTAGTGAGCATCACCCATTCCATAAAAGTGACAGCGAGTATTACCAGCAGAGAAGCTGTTGCCCTTATGCCCTACAGCAAAGTCCCTGTCTGTCTATTATTTGACAGGCAGGGTAATAAGGGAATATGTTATGCTGCTAGAAAAACTGACACAATTGCTGGGAGAGTCCTGTGACTAGTACAAGCAAAATGGAAGCAGCAAGTCCAACATTTCTGATAGATAACAATTTAAAGCATATGTTTATTGCCGCTAAATGACAACCTTTCTACTGCCGGCACCTGCAAGTGCTTAGCAAAATCTGAAAATAAAATCACATTTTTCATCATCAGCAGTATGCAACTTTTCCTGAACAACTAAAATTGAAATTCTTAATTAGAAATAAAACCTAACTGAACCATTAAATGCTATGCACTATAATCCTTCTTTGTCACTCAAATATTGTAATTTACTTCGCAACTGCTTGCAAGGCCCAATACTGCTGCAGAACATATTGTTGGAGAATTTTAAAACGTATACTATAATAGTGATTTAAATTGGATCAAAACAGATGAATCAAACTGAAGGAATGAAAACTAAACTACAGTCTCCATGGCCAAACCTGGAAATTCAATCTCATTTTGCTGCTACAATCCGCACAAGAAACTTGACTGTGACACACCAAAAATTGCATTTAGTGAGTGACTGAGAGACTGAAATTGCTGGTTGCTCATGTTCGCAATTCATCCACAGGTCAGGAAGAGTGCAGCAAACTTTCTCTATGGTTTTCGTTTTCTGAGCTCTAAGGACACATTTGAGAGACTCCCTCTCTAGCCCCTGCAGTGAGGGGCAGAAAATGTCTTACCAGATCAGCATCTCCTGGCTCTGTAAAGCTGCACAAAATCGCAGATATACAATGCACAATCCGAAAGCCATACAGAATACTGAATTTGAAAATAATGAAGTACATTAAAAAAGCCCTAATCCTTTTAAAACTGCATTTGCATTGAGGCTGTGAGGAGTTTAAGTCAACAGCATATTGCTTGAATTTGTTAGGTAGCATAGAATAAAAAAAAACAAAATTAAAAAAAGCTACAAAAGAAGACTTTTTGAAGCACAGTGAGCAATATAAGTTTTTAAGAGAAATTTCTCTGCACAGCTTTGTGGACAAGCTATGGGAAAGCGACTGAACAAAACCACAAGGAGTCTCCACAAGACAATTTTTCAGTATCTTTCATATTTGTTAAATATTTACTCAAATACAATTCAAATTGCCTGTGCTTGAAAATACAAAAGGCTTTAAATTTGCTCTTTAAAAACCCTTATGAATTAAAAAGAAAACTAGACACAATGACAAGTATTTTTTTAATTTGTAATAATCACTAAGATAACACAAAATATACCATCATTCTAATGATAAACTTTGTTCACTCTTCAGATTATTGTATTTTTCAACACACAGCTTAAAGCTAATACACACCCTGCACTAAGTGAAGTCAATCAGACTTAATTTACATCAGAAAGCATTTTTAAAATTTCATGTGGTGTACAGCGTGCTAATCTCCTGGAAAACACATTTAGAAATTACAAACCCTGCGTTTTTTCTGAAAACGGGCGACAAAAGATTTTAACTAATGTCATCAAGAACTCCTTTTAGTTTAAGCAGGTGACAGAAATTCAATAACAATTTTAATTCACTCTTGGAACGTCTGTTGCATGTAAGTGGTATTCCAGAAAGATTGCTCGATGTCCAAACTGTAGTGGACAGCTAATTTCCGATGTCTGTCTTCATATCTTCTTAGAGAAGAGTAATTTGATTAACCCCCTGGGGTTAAACTGAATACCATATTTTTCCAGTTGGAAAAATTATCCCCCTCTCTCAATATTTTATATCTTTCATTCTTACAGAGTAATATCACAAAAGAGCTTTACATAACCAAGCAATTTAACAGGGAATAGCATCTCTGCATAGCTGTCTCCTTGTGTATCCAAGTACTGAGTCATTTCCTTACTAGTTAAAAAATTCTGTGGATTACAAAGAAAGTGGCAGAATAGCCTGTAAAATTTTAAAGGCTTTTACAGTGCTTTTGTTATTTTAACGTCAAGGTATCAGATGCATTTATAAATGCAATTTTGGAAATCAATTAGAAAGTGTCTCTTTAGCAGTTATGGTGATGATAGAAAAGAATGTCAGTACTAAAGAAGCTTCTGTGCAGACAAAGAATCAAAATCTTTATTTTTTGAAAAGTCAGTACAACAGAAGCATACTATTACTGTCAATATAATTAAAGAGAGTTAATCCATGTCAAAAATGTAGTTTTAGTTTTACAGTGTTATATTTGATCAAGGCATACCAATCAATATAAAGTATTAGCAACCTTCGTACAACTTTCCAGTGAAATAATTCAAATTATCTTATTTATTCAAAAAAACATGCATTTTCTATCTCTGTCCTTGAAGATTTATAGTCTGTATTACTCTTGAGTTACTTTCACTAGTCAATAATGTTACCAATCTCAATATAACACCCATATTCACTCCATTCTCAGAAAAAAAAAACACAGTGTGAAAAAAAAAAAGGATTTAACTGGGATAATAAAGTTTTCTTTATTAAGAATATTTCCTTTTTGCATACATTCTGATTTTTACCTGTTTTACAGAGAGTATAAAATCATTATTTTAGGACTTCCTACTGTTTTTCAGAGCAGACCTATGTATAGCATTTCAGCAAAAACTTCACACACTAGGACTGCTAAAACCTAACTACTTCAATCACTTCACGGGATGAATTAACTTACTTTGGAGGACGTAGAGTCACATTCCTGACAAATCCATCCATAGCCAGTCTGCTTAGGAGACTTTTTCAAGGGAGGGTCTAGACAGCCAAAATGGTAGCAAAGCCTGCATTCATCACACCTGCAAGAGAAAACCAAAATATATCATTTATATTTAAATGTTACTTCTATACTATTTTTGATCGATCTTCCCTCTAATTCTCAGCACAAGATTTCCTGATTCGTTTTCATGATACAGAAAGTTTATTTTCTGTAAGGGGTATTTTCAAACAAAATCATTTGAAGCAGGTTCTGTCTAATTTTGTATATTCTGATGCAGACACTCATATATCACCTTTGTCGTCATCTTATATAAATGACATTATTTCAGAGAGTTGCAAATTAAAGAAAAAATAAATGTATAACCAGTTCAATTTTTTCAGATACTTCAGTGTCATTCATTGCTATTTATTTTCAGAAATTTGTGATTTTTTTAAGACAGTGATAATACTGATTTTTCATAGATTACGACACCATTTTACACATACACTTCTTCAAGCCAAACTCTGATATGTTTTCTCACATATCCAACAATTCAAGCATAATTTACAGCTATGTATTCTATTTTTTTACAGTAGGACTACATGGTTGATAAATGAATGCAGAAAATATTTTCCAAATTGCTTTGAATTTTTTTTGAAAGAGATGTTAATTTAAAAGGATTTCACTGTGATACTTCACTTATAAAACTACCCTATGCACACACAACAATTTTATGTTCTTTTTTATTAAACCTTCCATTAGAGTACTATGTATGGTTCACATAAAATGTTCAAAATATATAGCATAGCTATTGTTCATCTATTCCTTCATGTACCAGCACTGAAGAAATGCTACAGTATAACAATGCTTCCTGAAAGGGTTTTTTAATCAGTACAATAATATGCTCAAAATGAGAAAGCCATTTTTAAAAGCAAATAATAGAGATTTTTATATATTCTATTGAACTTCACTTTATTCGCATATCACCCTGTATTTTTGTATGAAAAAAACCAAAAGAATGCTTTTTTTCAAATTGACTTTGCAATATTCTCTTCATTGAACGCCCTTACACTCTGAATTAAAGCGATATAAATGATCCAAAATTAGGAAATGTTTCAAAATCATTTTTTCTAAGAAATCCCCTAACACTTTCTGTCTCTGCTTCCCTGGCCACTCTTTCTCTCCTCTACAAAACATGCAAACACCGAAAGCTCCAAAATTTACAATAATAGGATGGCTCAGGCAACATCTGATCAAAGACAGAGGGATATAATTTACCAACCGAACACACAGGGCATCACAGAAAGAGGATTCAACTAACAGAGCATACTGCTGCATTAACAGAAGGAAATGTTCATGTGACTTTCCACCAAAGATTAGTATCCAAGTAAAAAGAAGTAACCATTTTCCAATTATGATTGTTTAACTTAAATAAACACTTTTGTGCTTCCTGTGGCGGCCATGCTTGCTAGGGAAGCCTTCTGTTTTAAGCAGTTACGTGTAAGACACAAGCACTAAGCAGAAATTAAAAACAGTAATTTACCTATTGACAGTGTGGAACACTGGACAGACGTGTTTTGGGTATTTTTAAAAACCAGGATATTCCATATTACAACCTATACCCTTAGAATTTTTTAGTAACAACTCAATCTAATTCCAGGATAAAAAAAAACTCACAAAATGTGAAAAAGGAAACCATTCTCAGCTTTTCAAGATAGAAGAGTTTTAATGTAGAAATAAATTACTTAAGAATAATCAGGAATACATGCAGTTTTATTTCTTGTGAAAGGTATATTAAAATAAGAAAAGATTGAGAGTGGGAGACGAGATAGGTTACACTCCTACATCCCAACAGCATATGTGACCTTCAGCAAAAGATTAAGCCTCCTTTGTGTCTCAATGTTCTCATCTATAAAGGAACATATTTTTCCTAACCTATTTCTATATCTGGAATCTTATTCATGTAAGTGGTTGAATTCAAACAGTGCTTATCAGAACTCCTGTCTTGTAGTGATCCTCTGTTTGGAATCCTCTAAGTAACACAAAATAAAGCATCACTCTGTTTCTGACTTGACATAGTTTATTTTCAGAGCTTAATCATAAAATCTACATCTGACTTCAAGCAGATTTTATTTTTGATTTATTTTGATTTTAAATTTAATTTTAGATTTCTTCTGGAGTGATTCCCTATAAAGACAAGTGCTTATATGTTCAAAATAAAGTGCTTTCCCTTTAAAATTATGCTTTGGCATTTCTTTTTTACATCTTTTCCATTTGGTATCTAGAACGTGGTGTTTCTTGACTGCACCTTCAGCCACATTTCAGTTAGCAGGGCTGGGCTGAAATAACCAGAACATTATGAAACTAAATACAGATCCGGAGGCACCATTTTAAAGCTGAATGTTTTTAGTATTTATTGTCATTTTTATCACTTCAAAGCTGTTTAGTTTGGTACAAGAAAAACTGCATCTTCCTAGAATGACTTAAAAATATCTATATGAAAGTTTTCAGCTACTAATAGCTTCTATCTGCATCTGCACAGCTGAGAAAACGCAAATAAGAAAAGGGTATCTTCATGTATCAAAACATAAAAAGCTGCATGGTGATAAAAACAAAAACAATACCAAATATTTTTAAACACTTCCAATAAAAAGCAGTATGAAGGAATACAAATTCTGTATAGTGAAACACCAATTACCTGATTCTGAAGTTCCCAGAGCATGATGCTGGGAAAACGAACACATGCTACACATTGGCTGAAGATGATGCCCTAAGCTGTCTCTTGTCTGCTGAGACTGACTTGGGACAAAATGTGAAGCTTACACACATCACAGTACAGAAAATAAGATTGGCATTCTTAATCCCTAAATCTGAAAAAAATCCTTACACCTAAGTTAAAATGGCACTAGTAAAATGAGTTATAAACCCTCGGGTGTATACTATGACCTGTATTCCTTTCGTCAAGCAAAAATGAAATGATAGAAAATCCGCTCTCAGGTTCAGACAATAAGAAAGTGACACAAACTAAGGACTTTCAACTTAATTAGAGAATGAAATTGTTGAGTGACAAAAGGTGTTGTGCCAACAGTACCGCAAGCCTTTTGGTAAATGCTCTCAAATCAATCAATACAGACATTTAGAGAGCAAAGGAGCCACATGATGCTGTCGTCTACCAATATCATCCACTTCCATCCTGAAGATGGCTTAATAGCACAAGTGAAACTACTAAGACAGGGGTGGAAAACGAGAAAGAAAACATTTTTTCCACTTTAACGTTAACCAAATGTTAAAATTTTTACTCTTGTAGATTCAAGGTCACACCTTCAACACAGTCCTTAAACTAGCACATATTTTACTTTGATATTATTTGTGAATAACTTTTTTTTTTGTGGTCGAGTGCACGATTTACAAATGCAACTAAGTGCACAGCCATCTTCAGTGGCCTGGCAAGCAGCTGTACCAAAAACTTCCATGAAAATAGAGCTCCACACAAAGACAAGCTAACCTAACCTCCTAAATTACCTCTAACTGACAGGTAATTGCTTACTATCAATGTTTTAACAAGCCTGAAATTACTTTATGCATCAAAATTAGAAATCGCTGTGTTTCTCATTGCAGCAATTAATGAGGATAGATATATGCCCACTATACACCCAGAAAATGGGGTGTGAAGAAGAAAGGTGAATTCTGAAGGAGTTATAATAAATTGTGTACTTTTCAAAGTACACAATGAAGGTCAGCTACATCTTCACAGCAAGAAAGCTTGATTAGACATTTTCATACCTGAAATAAGTCTGCTTTGTTCTTTAATAAAGTGATCTCCATCTGCTCATGCCCTTGGATTTCTTTTTATTAGGGTTTTTTTTTTTGCAGTACAGCTGGCTGTGCTCAAGCCCTGTATAACTCTGCATTTTCCTGTTCATAATTAACTAATTACGCTCTAATCAATAGTGTAGATACTGATTTTACAATGTAAATGAGATAAATGAGATAATGGCTGGGGTCAAACTCATTTTATTTACAAAGCCCAGCACACACATTCAATTTCATTACACTGCATCTACCTGCACAGGAGGGAGTCTTATCAGTTGGCCTGCAGAAGTCTTTCTGGGAGCACTGGGGAAAAAGACTGGGGCTTTTGCAGAGGAACACTGAATGCAAAACCTGCCCATCACTGGCACATTTGTAAGTCACTGGTTAATATCATCGAAAACCACAAAGAGCTGATTCAGCCAGAGCGAAGAAACCTATTTTGCATTCACAAGTCAACATCACCCATCTATGGCTGTAAAAGTAATTACCTACATGTCCCTGAAACACAACATTAATAAGCTAATCTTTAAATACAACTTTTCAAATATGCTTCAGAGACTACAGAAAAATCTCTCATTTATGTACACATCATTGCACATCGTCTGCAGTCTCATGCCAAAAGGTACCATGTTGGAAAGAATATAAAATTGCAAAATATATATAGTACTCCCTATTCATCGCAACAGCTTAGAAAGATTTAATGGGGAAAAAAAAAAAAAAAAAAGGAAGATATAAAAACTTGATACATACAGACAAACCATCCTCACCATTAAAATCAGAGAACTTGTCATAGAAGCCTTACTCTGGCAAACTGAATTAATTAGAACAATTTTTGAAGTATTCTAATCCAGAATTTTTAAACTCTCAGAGAACTGCAGTGGGGTGGGCAAGTATTCACTCACCCATTATCTGAGGGAATGCAACACTGATGACTATACCAGCACCTGAGTGCATTTAACTATTGATACACATCTTTCCTTGCTGGCTTATTTGGGACCTCATTTTTCACTAAAGGCTCTAAACACAGATGTTTCTTCTTGGGCACTGATCTCTCTCCTCTTTAATCCCTCTGTGACCAAATGTTGCGCCACTTTCAAACTGCAAAAAGCTGGAGACATGCACTGGGACCCATTTTAAATTGCAGCGTATTCTTGGGTTCAGATGAACAGTTTAAAACCAGCTATAACAGTTTAAGACATTCCATTTCATCCGTCATGCAATGAAAGGGGCATATAAGCATTCCCAAAAAACAGAGTAAGATGATGTAGCTCAAGTGAATACAAACTGTCGAACCAAGATGACTGACTTTGGACCGGAACAGGTGAGCAGTGCTCCTGTGATACCCTAATTACAACCAGACTGTAGAAGTGATAAATTCTGGGTGACAGGAATGAATATTATGGGATGGGTTATATCAGCAACTCATATATAATGGCAAAGAAGGCACTTTCCTGTACCCTTATTTAAAGAATAAAATTAAAGATCCAATGGTGCGATAACTGTGTAATCCCATATTTAGTGCATTGTTATTAATGCTGTACAAAAAGTACCTTTATTCTACTTACTGAAGGAGGATCAGAAACCACTAGTACTTTTTCATTATGGAACATGTGAAAAACATTCTTCTTTTCAGTTTTCTCTTCTGATGTCTCTTGAAATAAAGTGAAGGTAAGTGAAGATACGTCTTCATATCTTACCCTGTCATTCTACACCAGAAATCTTCCAGTCAGCCCCATGGATTCCAACAGAAATTGCCTTCATTTTGCTGTGATATGTCACAGGCCAAGCATGTGAGAAGCAATGCAGTGTTGTATTTCGACTCTAATTTAAAATATAAGACTCTAATATAAGAAAATGTAAGATCCTTAGCAGTTCTTTTGTTTATTTTTGGCAGAAGACGGTCAAAAGAGAAAAACATACCAAGTATAAAATCGAATAAGCTTTTTCATCTTCCTCATTTCTACACTTTTTCCCTTCCCTATGTGTGGCATACCAATGAAAAATGGATATGGGTCTACCCACTCAAATGGATGGGTGACCAATGGGTCACCTTGCAGTTTCTGTTCTATGGAATAGTTTTGAGAAACAATGAGCACCAAGATCATTTAAATGTCTTCTCATAAAGGCCAGCCAAGCTTTATGTCACTTCACCATCAGGAGCGTGACAGATTCCAGCACTAAAATTCTTACATGACTGCATCTGCATGCCATGTTGAATATAAACCAGGATATAGCCAATTATATAGCCTCTTCAAACACAGGTACTGGTCATCCTCTCTATCTCCAAAGATGCTCAAAATTCAATTGCACACAACTCTAAGGAACTTGATCTAATTTCAGAGTTAAATCTAACTTTGCAGTCTGCTTTGAGAGAGTGTCTGGAACAGATGCCCTCCAAAGCCTCCTTCCAATCTACATCTTCCTGGATTTTAATATTTTCCTAATTTTAAGTAAATTAACTGCTCTTTCTGAGGATACTGTTTATGGTATTACACAGAGCAATTAAAAGCCACATTCAAATTTCTATTATGCCAGGTACAGTAGAAAACAAGTCCCTGACTTCCATAATTTAATATGTTAGATGAGACAGTAGGCTGTTATTCTCTTCTGTTACACCTGAAAGAGAAAGGGACATGGCTACTGATGAGAGTTGAGAGAATATACCAGACGCAGGATGATTACTACATTCTGGTTTTTATATCTACCTACTACTAATGGAGACAGTGTATGGGGAAGATCTATATATGGCCTTACAGAGCAGGATGGGCCTACTGATCTTCAGCTAAAAGGGGTTTCAAGATAAAGCACCTATATGGTTTTGGATGGGGGAAACTGTATAATCTACAATCTGCTCAAATTTCTATTCAAACTCAAAGGTGTTAATGTAATGACTACTTTTTCTTTTTACTGCACAATAATCCCGTGGAAAAGCCTTCATTCACTCAGAGGATCTCTGCTACACTTTTCAGCACCTGCCACATGAATTAAGGTGTAAAAAATCCTGTATTTAGCACTAATTATAATACATAACAGCATGAGTTTCTATGGTTTTGACTTCTAGAAAGTTCTACTTTGTTAAACGGTAAACAAAACATTCTATCTATAAACTCAAAAGGAGAAAAGGATTTGATGTAGCTTCTACTCCCCAGCCCCTACATGCTTATCATCACATAACTTAAACACTGTATACTACATTTTAACAGAACTGACAAATAGTGGCAATCAATTAAACCACAAATAAGCAGAAGAAAATAAACATTAATCTGGAAGACTCTTATGTAGCTAAGTTTATTATGCTAAAACCAAAACTGCCAATTCTCCTTGATTTAATTCATATTTTAATACTGAAAAAAAACCAAACAACCCCCCAAATCCAAAAAGCTAACATTGATTATTGATGGGTAAGGAATCTGAATCGGTTGCCATTATATGACATTCCTAGGTAATCCAGATTTTCTCTGAACAGTCCACAAGTCATCCGTTTTATGAAACTTAGTCTGCATGTAAACAATGAATTATAACAATGCCACAAAGAAACTTTATATACTATACCTGAATGTGAACAGCTTAATTTCAGCAAGAAGTGTTCACTTCCCTTCCTCTCTCTTCCCACCATCTCTGTCCTCCCACTCCTCCCTCCCCTCAAAAGTATAAACCACAAGGCTTTGATAAATTTTGTAAAGTTCATTAAGGGCCCACATATACCAGGGGAATATAGTGATGCAATCACTATGCCAAATGCATTTGCTTTTGTTAATATACACAGCTACAGTACAGAACTCGTATTTACAGTATTTTTAAAAATTATTTCTGTGAAGACAATGCTTCCAACACATATACTAAGAACGCTACAGAAATTACAGCCCCCAAAAAAGTCCAAAGCATTTTCTTTCTTGGGAAAACAAGGACATTCTCAAAGAACCAGGATAAACCCCCTTGACAAACTGAAGAGTATAAAATTTAAGATAGCTATTAGCAAATGCTACATTACATTTTCTGAAATACATTCTAGTCGTAATACATGATTGCATCCTTCTCAGCTATTCAGACTAATAACTATACTGAATGGTGTATGATTTCTGAACTACTAGAGAAGTCCATTATAGTTTTTCATATTGTTTTCAAACTTCTTTCAAGTCGGGGGAGAAAGAGAGGGGATAGGAAAGGGGGTAGGGGGGAAAGGGGGAGAGTGACTGCTAATGTAAAAAGTCAAGGAAGGAGCTAAATCTTCCAAAGAAGCTGTACTGGGGAACAAAATATACCTACAAAATATTGCAGGAAATCACCTTTGGATATCAAGCATGCCCAGGGGACTATCAACAATACTCAAACAGCTATTAGCACACATTATTCTGTCCTGAAAATCCTCCAATAGCAGAGACAATTCAACTTCTCTAGTGCAATTATTGTTAGAAAAAAAAAACAGTTGAGTTATTGCATAACTCAAATCATCTTGCTACAATTTATTTTTGGTCTGATCAGATTTGAACAACAAGTTTTTTCCCCTTTTTTTGGCAGCAACTTCTCTCTCTCTTCATCATCTTTGTATTAATTTAGGCTGTTTGAAGATAGATTCCCGAGTCTTTTCTAAATTAAAGAGATCCAATTACTTTTTTTTTCATTTATATCTCCTGTAGTCTTCTATCACACATTTCAGTTTGCTTTGGACTTTCTTTATGCATTTCTTGCCAAAGTGGACAGAATATGCTGGCTGAGGCTTTTCCGAGGGTGACACACCAGTATTCTGGGTATTCAGGAGAAGGCCTTTCATGTGTTAAATGCAACACATCTCTTTGTATATCTCAGATATGATCAGTTTAATTTATGATCAGTTTGTGATCCAGAGTCCCCCATGGTTTTTTTTGAAGATCTATCTCCTAACTAGTTACTCTTTGTATCATAATCATGCACTGAACAGTGATTTGCCTTTTCCTTTACTGCACTGCATAATTTTTCTGGATGCTTTCTTAAAATTTCCTTTTTGATTCTAACACTGTAGTCCCTCTCATTATACTGCAAATGTAAACTAACACTTTACTCCACCACCTAGTATGCTAACAACAAAAATATAATAATGCTGAATCCAGGAGAGTCCTGAGCAGAACACTGAGTGGAATATCTCTTGACAGTGAGTTCATGGTAACTAGCCTACTTTTCCAATCAGCTACATATTTTACTGCAGCTTAATTGACAGAATTTTTCTCTAGCTTATTTAGCAGAATGTCACACAGAGAAGTATTTTAAAAGTCTTACTAACGCCAAAATATGCTACATTTATCATTCTCTCCTACTCACAATACCTAGGCTGCGTTAGTTTAATAACTGGTCATAAATTACAGTAAACATTACATTCTTCTTCTTCTTTTCCCTAAACTCAGCATAATGTACAGCAAACACGTTTTTCTCCCACCTTATTAGCACAGCGTTTGGATATAAATTTTTACTTCCAGAATTCTGAAAAAGTGGTCACTAAAAATTGGTCTTTTTTTCCTAAAATGGATTCATAGATTCTTAAAGATCAAATTACTGCATTAACATCTATCTCCTAATACAAATTTCTTTATTTTAGAGGTGTCTGTGTGCCTTGCCAATACACAATGGTAAACATTTCTCACAGTTCAGACAAAAATCTTACTCTGGTATCATCCCACCCTTTTTTTTTAAAACAAAACGACGTGTTAGACATCAGGTTAATTTTATTTAATATAATATCCAAACATGAAATGCCCTGGTAAGATACGACGTGTAGATAAGTATACACAAATTTGTATATTTCTCCTATTACTCGTTACAGCATTTATTTTCTTTCGTAAGTTTAAAAAATATTTTCAAATGGAAATGTGCCTTGATAGATGACAAAAAACGACCATATCTCAAGAAATGCAAAGATTGTATGTCATAAAGTTACAAGTGTGATTGCATTTGAGCAGAATTTTTCCGAGTAAGTTCAAGATGAAAACGATGAAGATGCCAACACACTGCTACTGTAGATTTAAGAACTGGATCAGTACCATTTGTAGATCAGAATACTATGTCTGCATCTACCAGGATATATATGGACGAAGACGAAGATCTCAGCTGTCACGCTGTGTGATCAGTTCTTCATTCCTTCCCCAACTTACAGAACAATTTCATATTTGTATTGTGAAGAGATAACATTGTCCTGAATACTGCCAGAGATGTAAGCAAAAGAAAACAAATATCTGCATATACTCAATTTTTTTCTTTTTTTTTCTCAAAAAGTTTTCAGAAAGCAATATAAATATAGTTCTATTCACTCGAGTGGCTGAAGTCAGAAACAATTAGTTCATCCTAATAAGCATAAAATCAATTTTACCATGGCAAATCTCTTCCTTCAGAATAGTAAATCTCAAGTGTTTTACAGGTCTCATTATCACTGAACATTATTTTTTGGGGGAGAGGGGAAACAATCCTTTTTACAGTAAGGTCTATGTACAACATGGTGTTCTATATAGAAATGTTCTTATTAAACTGCATATAAGGAAAGCAGCAGGCGGACAGCAAATCGTTGCTTATTTCATTCGGTATCACCACAGAGGAATGCGTAATATTTAAGTCCCACAGGCTTCTGTCACTCTTCAGTGAATCCAAGCATTGTATAACATCATTTGCCAACGAAGCACAGGGGAAAAAAGAGACATTACTTAATAGGACAATTCTGACAAGACATTTATCTGGGATTTTTCAACAATGCACATATGAAATGTTCCTGATTAGTGCAAAAAAAAAAAAAAAAGGAAAAAAATTCAGGCAAATTAACTGCCTTGTCAGTCCAAATAACAAACCAATCCATTACATTCTATCCAAGCCTGACAAGCAAACTCAAGTTTTTGTCATAATAAGCTTATAGTAGAGACAAGGTAGCTGTTCTCCTTTACTTTAGGCACTCTATCGAGAGCTTTATCCACATTTAAAAATCATACTATAAAAGGTTTCCACGATTGCCTCCGAGGATGAGTTGTGGCAGAGTTGTGTCTCATGAAGGGTATCTACACAGTAAAGTGATAAGAAAAAAATATTAACATTGAAAGATCATAGCAGCTCTGCTCTGTCTTACGAAACATTTTAACATCACACTAAATTCAAGCAATGTGTATGCTCAGATCCAAATAAAGACACGCGTACCAAACTTCCAAGTGTCTCTAAGTGTCAAAACATTAAACTGAGTGAAGTATAGAATCTTTTCAACTTTTTCTCCATGCTGCTCAAGGAACAAAGGCAGTCCATAATAACACAGAGAAGATAATTTTCTTTTCTTATTTTTTTAAGTCATAACACTGACAATTTAATATGATTTTCCTCAGATTTGAAACCAAGACAAATGCAGCTATGTGATTGACTACCTGACAAGCACAAACAACATGGGTTCTGTGTTACCTTAAAAATGCTTTTCTAGACTAGCATTTGAAAGAAAATAAGTCTTAGGATTTAGAAAGCATCAAGTAAGAGAGGGTTTCTTTCATAATGCAATGTAATAATTCAGTATATGCACTCAAAGACAGAAAGCTTCAGTCACTTACGAAACAATGTCTTTGAGACGACACAGAAGTCTTCACAGCTTTTTTTTTTTTCCTACCTGTACTTCCTATCTTTTGACACTCTCATGACATACGTACTTTTAAAGGATGCTTTTCAAAAAAAAAAAAAAAAAAAAAAAAAGAACAA
>VWZK01001526.1:35490-48947 GCA_013396935.1 Baryphthengus martii
AAAAAAAAAAGAAAAATACAATTTTAAAGTGCTGATCCTCTACATTGAACCTTTTTTAAACTGCTTGCAATAGAGTAAATTAATGTAATTGATAGCATTGTAAGATTTTAAATACACATTCGTTTTCAAAAAGAGACCTATATAAAGTCTCCAATACCTTGAAATGTATTAGAGTTGTAATTAAAAAGTAATTCTGAACCGCAGTCAGACATTTATAAAAAGAAACAAAAATCAATCTGATGAACAGGAGCCACAGTGTCACCCCATGTTCCAATAACACCTCTTTGCAAAACTAATTTTAGTTTTGAATGTAAGGATTTTGAGTCTACGAATTAGTGGGACAGCAAGGAAGTAGTGTATGTAAATCCATTTCAACTCTCACTTCATCCTTTGCTTGAGACATGACTAGAATTCTATATCAGGAGTCCTGAACTGCAATCTTACTGTTCAGTTTTGACCTTTTAAAGAAAAGCTGAGCTGTAAAAGAGAAATACTTTTAATAGCCATCTTATTACAATCCCCTTCTCTTAGCGTGTGCAGCTGGTTTTGTTGTGATCACCTCAGAGTGGGTGAGGTTGACATGGGTGCACATTCAAGAGCAGAAACATAAAGGGCAGCATCAGCAAACAATTCCAAGATAAACTCAAGGGCTTTGTGCCACCTTTATCCTCTCAGCACCAGTATGAGTAGCTGCAGCTATACCATCAGACTCAGGTCATCCAAACGTGACAGGCTATGTCCTATCTGGGCTAGCAAGGTCTGAACATGAAATACATATAGCCATCTATACATTTAATACAAGTTTTTATTTCTGTTTCTCAAAATGAGTGTGTGCATATATATATCTAATATGTATGTATATGTACTCAGGTATACATATATATACTTCTATAGAAATGAATTCCTATTTACAAACTATTTTATATAAAAATTTTATTTACGTAACCATACGTGGTTTACAAAACAAATTTCATAGTTGAGCTAATAATAAGTTAAACTTTAACAATAAGCTCACAAATCAAAGTAATAAAAGAGAAACAAGGTTCACAGAGGAAACTTTTAACTACAGACCAAAATCAAGATCCTAGTTTTTGGTAGTATTTTAGGGAAGGCTGTAAGAACACAGGCATCAAGTAGGAAGTGTAAGTAACCTACACCTGCACTAAGTGATTCCTACAATATTTCTTCGCATTGCATTTTTATTAATAACAACATATCAAGAAATTTTAAAGAATATGGTAATATTTACTGATAGTTTTTCCATTTTTACTGTGTTTAAAAATTAGACTTGACACCACTTATTTTATAGGATTTAGGGTTATCTTCACCCTTTCTCATCTCTGAAATATTATTTAGTTCAGGAATCACTACTGACTTTGTTTTAACACAGTTCTAACCAGCAACAGACTAGTAAAAGACAAAGGAAAATAAATGGATAAATACAACAGCTTTTTTTTTTTTTTTTTTTTTCNAAACAACACTTTTTTTTTTTTTTTTTTTTTTTTTAAGCTTGTATACCACAAGCTCATCTGATAACTGACTGCTGATTTTGGAGAATTACTTACTAAAAATTTTTCCTGGGATCTTCCACATTGATGACATTTCTCCTGTTCTCTTCTCTGCTTTTGTTTTTCTCCTGCTTCAACATACCACTTCCCAACCCTCCATTGTCTACAGAACTGCTCCCATTTCTCTACATCCACTCTTAATTTCTACAGTCTGCAGTACCCAGAGCTGCCTGTGATATCTGAACTTGCATTTCCAACCTTAGTTGGGAAAAGGAATTCTTGAACACAAAAATATCTGAAATAAGGACAGTGAGCAAAACTGAATGGCTTTTTTTTCTCACCTGTAAATGCAACAAATATCAGAGAGAAAAGTAAGTAAATACTATGTAATAGGGGCAGATGTCTACTAATATGTGCAAATTTCCTTATCAAAGGAATTTACAGCACAAGAAACTCCGCCAAACTATTTCAATATTTTCTACTAGAATTGCCTTTGTTTGTGTTAATTTACAGAGAAGTGCAAATTGCAGACAATCGTAGCGCTTCCATTAGCAGTTTTGATCCTTGTTCTTTTTCAGCCATTTCAATCCTTGCTTTCATCAGGTTAAAAACCTGTTGTGAGAACAATGTTTTTGGCTGCTAACTGCGTAAAACGAAAATACACTTGCAACCATAATGGAAGATCAGTTTATCTTCAAAGGTCCAAAGGTAGTAAGCTGCTACAACATATCTTACCAATTCTGAAAGATTCAGACTCTCACACCAGGTAAGACTGTTGAGCCTTAAGAGGTATTCGGGATATCTGGGAAAAACTTTAATGAGGTAAGATGGTAATGAAAGAGAGAAAACGGAGCTACTTATAGAGGAAGTGCTGACAAAGATCAGTTCTAAAAGGCAAGGAACCGCATCTGCAGTAAACACCAAACCATCCGAAGGTGATACAAACAATAAGCATTTTTAAAATTCAGGCTGCTCAAGGCACACCTCTTGATTCCAGGAATTAATCTGTACCCACAGCTCCATTAAGTGGATGAAGTTTAGAGAAGTCTTTAGTGGGAAATGAAAAACAAAGCTGACTCCCAAAACAACTCTTAATTACTTCAATTCTTCTCATTATTGATCAAGTTATAAACATTAATAAATGTTTTCTGAATGGTTTCAGATTTCTATCTGCTAATACAGATACTGATTAGCCTGTAAAAAAGTTATCTGCAGGACAAAATATCACAGCAGCTACGGTACCACTGGAAAAGAAAAGCTCTGCTTCATGTTAATAATGGGCACAATAGAGCACAAAACGTGGTATTTCGAGCTGGTCCTTGCACAAACATGCTGACTAACATAAAAAAGTAAGACTAACAGCAGCCCTAATTTACAGAACAGTCTCCAAATACTCCTATGCCCACTTCAAAACAAGAACACATTTTCAAACTATTTCAAAGCCTAGAAGAAATGACAGATGCTGTACAAAAGATTAACTAAAGTACTGGTATCACATACGTGAAATGGTTTCATTCGGTAATAAAAGTGTCGTTTTCCTCCATTCTGCACTGTCTTTGTGAACGTAGGCTTCTGAGAACCCATGAAAAAAAAAAATCAGTCAATACACTCAATACTCTGCGTGAAACCCAGCTTTCTCTTTTAAGAGACCGCATTTACACACCCTGTCACAACAAGGTCCTTGATGTTATCGAAGCAATTTCAAGATACTTTAATCACTGGCAAAACTCAGTAACTTGACTAGAGACATTTGGGCCAGGAAGATTTCAGAAACTTGAAAGGAAGGTTATTGACTGATGTAATTTCATTTGGATGTGACTGAATCCAATTGATCTGGTTTTTGCAATGCATATCTTCCCTCTGCAGCTGTCTCTATCTGATTCAGGGTGTCAAGTGCAAGGAGTGACTATCCCTTTCCACTTCAAGCAAAATTCTTCCTTCCTCCTGCTATTATTTCGAATCAGCGCACGAGGAGAGCATTTTCAAGTTTAATCTCTGTACTCACTGTAAGAAAAAATACATTCAACTGAATGCCAACTCAGGAATTCAACCAAATCTCATGACTGTTAGCAGAGATGTTAGGTATTTCAAAAAACAGCTCATGGAATGCAATTTTTGTTAATATTATTATTATTAACTGAAATACTGAGTTATGGCTTGTGTAACACAAGGTCATATGGCAGTACAAAACTAATTCTTAATCCCAACTACACAGCATCATGTAATCTACACTGTAACAGATCATATTTACTTTTATTTGAGTACTAAGATGCGTTCAAACGGAAAAAAACCCGAACACCTGCTTGAAGTGCAATGAACACAATAACTTATAAACAAGGATGAATTTGTATCTTCCCATACAAGTTTAGTCTAAAAGAGTTTATCACAGAACCATAGAATGGCTTGAGTTAGAAGGGACCTTAAAGATCATCTAGTTCCAACCCCCCCCGCCATGGGCAGGGACACCTCCCGCTAGACCAGGTTGCTCAGAGCCTCATCCAGCTTGGTCTTAAACACTTCCAGGGATGAGGCATCCATAACATCTCTGGACAACCCATTCCAGAGTCTCACCACCCTCAGAGTAAAAGAACTTCTTCCTAATGTCTAATCTAAATCTCCCCTGCTCTAGTTTACAACCATTGCTCTCGGTCTATCCCCACACCCTTATAAAAAGTCCCTCTGCAACTTTCCTGTAGGATCCCTTCAGACACCGGAAGGCCACTATAAGGTCTCCTCGGAGCCTTCTCTTCTCCAGGCTGAACAGACCCAACTCCTTCAGCCTGTCCTCACAGGAGAGGTGCTCCAGACCTCGGACCATCTTTGTGGCCCTCCTCTGGACCCTCTCCAACAGAACCATGTCCTTCTTTGTGCCTTTTAATACAAAAGGATATACCAGTAGGAACCTCACAATTCAATTTGATTCTAAACAGCATAAATTTTATAGAAAAGTGTGGTATAGATGGGAAGTTAACAAAGCCTTGAGAGGAAGAGAATGAGCCACCCTCCATGGATCCTGTTCATGCAGGTTGCTGTTCAACATCAGACAAACTGTTTACATTTCATCAGAATTAAGGGGAATACTGACACCGATGCACACCTCAGACTCCGAGGGATTTACATGTATCAGTGTATTATTTAACAAAGGCACTTTCTCCAAAATTCAGTACGTTTTCAGCTTGAGTCATTTTGTCTCTCATTCAGGAAGTGATCTTTTTCACATACTAAGATAACTGAACAGCGATGAATAATGTAATCATCATTATATGATAATTAAGTTATATAGCAGAACCGGGATGTGGAAATAGATGTTGCCAGAAATACGTAGCTCGCAGGTCAACTTTTTTAAGATTACAAAACAGAATTCCATGAAAGGTCTCTTAGTTTAAAGAATGAATGTCTAGTAACTGAAATATAAATTCTAAATGCTAGGCCTGACTGGTGCCTGAAAAAGTGTTGCTTCAAAGAGAGGTCATTTGTGGAGAATCAAAAAAGAAATGAAGCCTTCAGTTTTAATATAAACTGTATTTTAACGTACTAAACTGCTTTTCACTCTCCTGTTTAAATGACTAAGAGTCATCTTCCTTAACATACTGAGATGCAGGGCAAATTAATGGAACATGAGTACAAACAAACCAAATATAACTATGTGACTGATAAAGTCATTAAGAGAAAATACAACTAAAATTGACCTGAAACAGTGGAGCTCAGTAGCTTAATGCACTATCTCCAACCTAATACATCCACCACATTCTTAGTTTTTCTCAGTTTGTATGCTGTCTCAGTTTTGAAAGTGAACAGCTTATCTAACCTGATGGCAAAGTTGCACATTCACAGAACCACAGAACATCTTTTGTTGGAAGAGACCTTCAAGATCATCTAGTCCAACCTTCAACCCAACACTGCAAGCTCACCACTAAACCATGTCCCTAAGCACCAGGTCCACACGCTGTTTAAATACCTCCAGGGATGGTGACTCCACCACTGCCTTGGGCAAACTATTCCAATCTTTTTCAGTGAAGAAACATTTCCTAATATCCAGCCTAAACCTCCCCTGGTGCAACTTGCATTCTTTACCTCTGGTCCTGTCATACACCACCCGGGAGAAGAGGCTGTCCCCCTCCTCGCGTCAATCCCCCTTTCAGGTAGTTGTAAAGAGTGGTAAGCCTCCTCTTCTCCAGACTAAACAACCCCAGTTCCCTCAGCCGCTCCTCATAGGACTTGTGCTCTAGGCTCTTCATGAGCCTCGTTGCCCTTCTCTGGACATGCTCCAGCACTTCTATGTCCTTCTTATAGTGAGGGCCCAGAACTGAACACAATATTCAAGGTGTGGCCTCACCAGTGCTGAGTACAGGGGGACAATCACCTCTCTATTCCTGCTGGCCACAGTGTTTCTAATCCAAGCCAAGAAGCCATTGGCCTTCTTGGCCACCTGGGCACACTGCTGACTCAGATTTAATCGACTATCGATCACCATCCCCAGGTCCTTTTTCAACTTGCAGCTTTCCAACCTCACATCCCCAAGTCTGGAGCTTACCATGGGGTTGTTACGGCCCTAGTGCAGGACCTGGCACTTGACCTTTTTGAACCTCATACAATTAACCTTGGCCCAATGATCTAACCTGTTTAGATCCTGCTGTAAAGCTTCCCTACCCTCTAGCAGATCAACATGCCCACCCAGTTTGGTGTTATCTGCAAATTTACTGAGGGTACAATTATTAAGTTCAATTATTTTACTTAACAAGATGGATTTAACATGCAAAAATGTCAAAGCAACAAAAAAAAAAAAAAAGGAAAGGCACCAACTTAAAGACAGAATGTTTTATTTTTGAATTATGTGAAAGCTGGTCTTTTCAAAGCGAAACCTTGTACTACTAAACCACTGAAATATCAATTTTCTAAACAATTCTGATCCCCTACATAAGTATGCCTAGGATTTAAAAAGTAAAACTTTCCCCTGAAAGAAAGACACTTGGTATTTCTTCACACAGACTAGGGTTTATTTCACCTTTGTTTTTATTTTTATCCTGTGAAGGTGGAATGAAGGAAAGCAAAAAATTAGGAAAATATTTTCACTGCAGAATTAAGTCGGCCTTTACTCATTCAGTTTTAGTCTTAGGCTGTCTGCACACACAAAATATGCTTCATCAATTATCAGTAAAGTAAGTAAACAGCATAAACTCAATAAAAATGTTTATATTTTATGTATTACACCACTTCCTTTTATTAGTCACTCACCATGACTATTTCTGTTACTGTGAGAATTGTGTACTCCTACATTACTATATAAATACACTAACATACCACTAATCTTTCAGATGAAAATTTTTATTGGAAATAAAAATCTAAACTTCCTTCAAATACAGAACTGGCTTTGACAGCTTATTCTTGTTACTATTATTAGAACATATTGTGATAAATATTTTAATTAGCACAGTTATACAATAAACAAGATTTATAAGTTCGATATAAAAAAATGAGGAGTCAATCAAAAAATGATGAGAAGTATATTTTTTTCTATTTCAACATATTAAATAAAGTCTAAAGTTTTTTTGCTATTATTACTATTTTATTTTTTTTACAGAAAAGTAGTTTTAGTTATTTTTGGGGTTGGCTCTTTATCACTAGAAATCAATGAGTTCTGACAGGAAAAACACTCCAGTGTTTAAGTTTGAACACTTTATTCACCACCAACTCTAAAGAAGTTGCAAAGTCACTTAACTGCATAGTGGTCATGCTGCTGTTAATCAAAAGCCACTAAGCCATCAGTTATTGATGGTTTACTGAGATCTGTGAAGCATTTAGAACCTCCTGTGTGACTTCAGTATGTTAAAATCTAAGCATGACTATCAGAGTGCTACAAAGTTTCTTCTTCAAGACATTTATAGGGATTTTTCCTCTCAAAACTCCCACTCCTAGAGACCTTAAAACCATTCAAGCCTCTACAGAATCACATGGAACCTCTTTCCCAAGCTGTTGTGTATTATAGCCCAGGTCAAAATCTGTGATGCATGTGCTGCTATAACTGAGAAAGAGAGAAATCATTTAAGATTAGGTTTTATAATTCTGATTGCGAAGATTAATGGCACTACCGAAACTTCTTGCCTATTAGAACACTGTGGCAAGAGAAGAAAGGGAGGTGCAAGTACAGTCTGTCTTACCACTGTTATGGTTTAAAAATAGCAGAATTTACCTCTTTGAATTATAAAGAAGACTACAAAAGGCTGCATCAGGGCTTTCTAAGAGGAAATCTTGACTTGCCAAAGTAACTGCTAGGCAGAATCCTGCTGATGTATGTCATGAAAGAGAAGGTTATCAAGTGAAAGAGGGATGATTTTTAATAGAAAATGTACCCACAGCTCAGAGAAACACATCGTCCCATTGCACGGGAGACTGGGACCAGCAGAAGGTCTGTTTGGTTAAGCTTCTTACTGAACTAAATTTGCACAATGAGTGGTGGTAAAATTCAGAAGTCAGAACTCCAGATGGATCTAGTGAGAAAAAGAAAGTAGTTCTAACAAGAATGTCAGCAGTGAAAGGAAGTTCAGAGAAAATATGTGTTGGATTTCAATGGATAACGCACAAGGGGCTGAGGTGTTTGATGCCTCTGTGCTCAACGCCTCAAGCTGCATAGTGAAAACTTGCTCTCAGTCTTCCACACCTACCAGTGCGGCATGGGAAAGAGGAGGACAGCCGACAGCAGGAAAGCACTCACTTAGGGTCTACTCCATCTGAATAGATTCCCATTCACACAGATTATCCAATGGTTACAAGGAATAAGTCCAAAACTTACTTATAATCAGTCTTGTCGTGCACAAATAGTATTGTGCTCCTGACGCCAACCTAAAATTCAACGGTATTTGTGACTATAAAGGCCCTTTTCTTTGAGTGAAAGGTGATATTTTCCTGAAACTTAGATACTATAAACATTTCACCAAACTAAAGCCACGAAAGCTTGTGTGGGTAAGTTTTACAACTATGAGCACATCTAAAGCATATTTGTAGCCCTCAAAACAAACAAAAAAAACCCCTCTAAAGCTAGCATTATTCATGTGTATTTACAACTACACAAGGAAAAGCTTTACATGTTAAGTGGCCTGAGTAAAAAGTTCTCAAATGTGTTTACAGAAAGATACAAAGTCAGAAAAGTACACAAAATCTAATGTATTCATTTGCACAGTTCATACACATTCCTGTATTTTAAAATACACATTAATTAATTAAAGACCAGAAAGTTTCTCAACCTGTCTTGATAGATATAGAAAGGCTGGAAAGATGTGTTTCAAAATATATTTGCTTAATCTACATGGCAAATATTTCATATTTCATTTTAACTTCAATTTTCTGTCTTTATTTTTAAAACTTACTAAAAGAAAATTGACAGGTCTCTGCATTGAAAAGGACTAAGAATAGAATAAATCTGGAACATAGAAACCCAGGAATTATGAATTTCTTTCAAACTAGTCCTGGAGAATGCAATATTTAGTAATAGTTTTTTTCAAATGAAGCCAGAAGTTAACCAACATGTATAAACAACAGATACATTTACATTTATAACAAAATCAAGCTATATACAAAAAGCATCAAACAGCACTTCTGAAAATAACTATTTGAACTAAGTATTTAGAACAACACTTGTTACAACACGGCTGTTCCACGCCATGGCCGAAAGTGGCATGCAAATAAAATTCTGATTTTGTACATATATCTTAAAAGCAATGGCAAAGACTAGTTGTATTTTATACAAAAATCTGTTAATTAATAGCATTTAAGACAACATCAGAAGTTTGATAAAAGTGTGTTTAAGGTGATATTATTTGTAGAACTCTGTGCTAAGTATACATACATAAGTTTCAAGAAAACAAAAAATTTAAAAAAATCAATGAAATAATACTACTACAATGTACATTGTAACATGTTTACTAAAAATTTTTCGTAACTAGTATTAAAAAAAGGTCCCTCAATAAAATTATTTCATTATGTCAAAAATGGAAGCCAAGTAAAAGTTTTTGGCGATTTTTTGCAATGTCATTACCACTTGTGTATTCTTGAACATTGTTTTCAGCAGGTACATCAACAACATAGTGTAGATGAAGAATGAAGTGTGGTTTTGTTTCAACTGAATCAAAAGATCCATTAACTTTTTTTAAATAGGAAAATAGTATTTTTTTTTTTTTGATAATATGTATTCTCATTACATTATATCTTGACAGTAAAATTTGTATGAAACAGCCTAAAGCAAACCAAACCAGCGGAGTGAACCGATGCCTCACACTTTGCCATGCTGGGTGTACGGTGAATGAAATTATTTTTCAATTTTACCACTTCCCTAAACTTTTATTAATGTTGTTGCTGGGCACTTTCAGCGAGATTTGTTCCACTGCACGGTTTCCTCTGCAACACGTCAACAAACTCAGTATTTAGTCAAGGCAGAAACTAATTGCTTTTACAAGCAATTTCATAACAGCCTTAAATACATTTCAAACAATGCACCGTCTTCAGAACATGAATTTGGGGAGAAAATTATGAAATAAAAGACTAAGTCATTCTGCTTGACTTCAGAATTACAAAGAGTAGATTTGGCTTTTTTATCTTAGTAATGGTCATGGTCACTTTGAAATGCTCTTGTACACACGACCTCTCCCCATCCCCTCTTTAGAGCTTTTCACTATTTCTTTCCTCTCAAGAAGAAAACAGGTTGAATGTATTGCCCTGTTGGAATGCTAGACACAGAACATGTGTAGATGCGAAGAAATTGAAGAATTTCATTTCAAGAAAATTGCAAAGGGCTTGAATCTGTGACTGTGATTAACTGATTCCTGAAGTCCCTCCTTTCCCACTTATTTTTGGAGAACAGAGGAAAACGAAAATATTACAAATGAGGTCTTGACTATTTTATCTGTCTTTTAATTAATTGGTCAACAAACGTGAAAGACAGCATGTAACACAAAATATATAAAAACCTAAAACATGGAATTTTAGCCAAAAAACCCTTTTTTATGGAGGATTACTGATCGATATATATTTGATGAGTTAAATTACATACCCAAGATTTTTCTGCATTTAGAATAAAGTACTTCTACGTATGGAAAATGAAAGCATTGTAATTATATAAGGAACACTAATTACAGCTTAGCACTGTTTTTTCATTAATGCTTGCTTTTTTATTTAAAAAAATATATTCTTGTTCATTTAGGAGCTTTACTAATATTTTGATTAATCAATTAAAAAAATCAGCAGTATCAATCTTCACCTATTTGGTGTACTTGTGTTAGAGACTTCTGTATAGCATAGAGTGATGTATATGAACATAAACATCTTAGAGGCCACTCTGTCTACCTTGTGTTCTGTGCCTCTCAACTTGTGAGCAATTCTGACAGAAGTTGTGTAAAAGAGCAGCTTATTTACTATGACACTGCACATGCAGATGCTCAAGTGAACAACCAGGAAGGTAACAGGAAGGAAAAAAAAAACAACAAACCACAACAACAACAAACGCCTTGGGGAAGGATTTGAGATGACAAAGGTCTTATCTCTGTGTATCTTCAGTATTTTCAAAATATCATAGCAGTATCAAAGAGAAATTTTGTGGTCACAATAAATCCTCTGCCAACTATACCAATACAGTAGTCTCTTCTGAGATGTCATTTTCCAGACAGCCACTCCTCATCTCAGCTTCACCTGTCTTGACCACAGCAAATCTCTCCTTTCCATACAGGCTTTCTATCCACAACTCCCTCTCTCTGGCTCTTTAAGCAGTTTGAGTACGTCCTCTCCTTCAACCACCATCCACATAATTTTCTTCTTCCAGTGTCTTTCTCTAACCAATTCAACTTCCCTCTTTCAAGTCCTGGAGCTTGAAAAGTCTAGATTTTGCTGCCTCTCGACACTTTCACTCAATTCCTCTTTTGCACATTTACCATCTTTCTCCAGCCTACCAGTCTCAGTTGCATCATGTTCTCCGTACTTGGCTGTAAGTACCTTCCCCCTCGCTCCCCCCCAGCAGAGAACCAAGGGTTCATCTGTGTGCAACGCAAGGCCCTTTTTTACAAATGGCAGATCTGCATGACTTCGGCTTAGCTTTACAAAGGCAACAAGATTTAATATAGTGCAAAAGCCAAAGTCTGCTAGATAAGCAAAAAATCATGTCTGTTGATTCAAAATGGTATAAAGTAGTTACTCAAGAAAAAAAAACAACCCACAACAAACAAAACCTCTGTGGGCATCTGAATCAGACAAACTTCAAATTATCAGTCATTCCCACTGTCATTGAATTCTTTATTCTCAATCCACAGTTCATTTCTTTGCAAGTCCTGTAGCAACTTAGTGCTCCAACTGCAGGGATAAGCACACTTGGTTGGCTCACAACATGCTCAAAGCAGAAGCGACAAGACATCTAAAAACCGCTACACCATGACTCTGGTAGTTATAAAGAAACTATTCCTCTCACAATATTCTTAAAAGCTTCC
Source organism: Baryphthengus martii (assembly GCA_013396935.1). Classification (NCBI taxonomy): domain Eukaryota; kingdom Metazoa; phylum Chordata; class Aves; order Coraciiformes; family Momotidae; genus Baryphthengus; species Baryphthengus martii. Next base: position 47,465 of record VWZK01001526.1, read on the forward strand.
AACTTCCCAGATTTCATCAAATTGATATGGATGGATTTCTTCCCTGTCCTTGGAAAGGAATGGAGTTCTTTGTCAAAATCCAATTTACTGATCAAGGACTTCAATTCACTTTTCTTCTTAATCATAAAACCATAGCATCATTAAGGTTGGAAACAACCTTCAAGATCAAGGTCTTTATGTTTAATGATCTTTATGACCTTTAAAGTCTTATGATTAAAGGTCTTTATCTGTTGCGGGGGAGCTGGGCAAGATAACAGACTTGCCCAAATCTCAGATGAAGAATTTATTAGGCTGGATGTTTTCAGGCAAAAGATACACAAGAGACAGGGAGAATTTTGAGTCCAAATGATATAATTACAGTTTTACAAGTACTAAGAAACTGAAAACGGGGTCTGGTACTGCAATTATGACCATTGCCCAGCATATCTAACTTCATCTGTACCAATGCCAGCTAAAAACCTACAGAGTATGCTTTCCTAAGTCTCAGTTACGGGCATTTTGGTTGATCATTATTTCTCCTTTTACTGCCTGTAAGTCAACATTTCACAATACAATTATTATATAGAAAACGCACGATTCTTGATGAAATGGAGTGATTAGCTTCCACTGTTTCAGAAACAAAAATAACAGTATGAATTTGAAAGACATTAATTGAAACTAACATTCTAAAAGAAGAGCCAAACTTTCATATGAAATACTGCTGAAAAAAAAAAGCGTAATTAAACATTAACTTTTGGGTTTTGTTAACTTAATTCTTTTGTCTGTTTGAACAAAGCAAATGTTACGTATGCCTTACAAAACAGCAAAATAAGAAATAATACAATAAAAATTCTCATTTCTGGGGCTGTCAGAGAACATTAAATACACTCAAGCTAGTGAAAAAGGCAACTGCAGCAATATTTAGCTGGAAACAGTTTTTCCTTTCCTTCAAGTAACTTCTTAAATATATGTGCTACGCTCACTGTCAATTGATAAATTTGCTTAAGGTGACAAGAGTTACATTCTGAACCTTATCACTTTCACTCACAAAATCCATCAGCTTCACATAAACATTTCTACATTTGTCAGAGAAAACGTACTTCAAAAATTTATACAACGCGTTAATCTCTAGTGAAAATACCGTGTTGCTTAATTTCAGAATTTTATGAATCCGCATTACTAAAAAAAATTTAATTATCACCTGAAACACATGGCTTAGTATAAAATTTAAATGCAAAAATGAAGAGAGCATGGCAATTTTTCTGAAGCATCTCATGGAGCAGCAAAACTAGTTTTGAATGAAATACCAAGGTATTTTCATAATTGGAATGAGGCACTAAGATATTTAAGTAGAACTAACTACACACACTATTAACTGAAGTTTCAAAAGAAGTCTCAGGTCTTTTAAAAAAAAGTACCTTATGTGTTTTGTATGGTAAACAGAACCAATGAAAACAGGAAAAATATTTAGGTACTAAGTATTACACACAGCAAACCCAATTCC
>VWZK01001538.1:0-51443 GCA_013396935.1 Baryphthengus martii
GAGCAAGCAAGGTGGGAAACGCGTTTTAGTTTTATATATACATATTATTTTTAAAAATCATTATGTAATCTGTATCTTTATTGCTTGGCTTTTTTTTTTTTTTTTTAATTTGTTGTCCTGCTTGGGTCCGTTCCTGAGCGACACCTGTGTAGGTGTCTCCCAAGCGTGTCGTGTTTGGAGGGCTTCGGCTGGCTTCGGGCTGCCAGAGTTTAGTCATGCTGCCCTGAGATGGACTTTCAGTGCCGTGCCTGCCCCCTCTGCTCCTCGGGGGTTTGTTTGGAAAAGAGGCGGGAGGTCTTCCGAGCTACCATCCCTGGATGGCATCGTAGTCGTAGGCTTTGGGAGTGAGTTACTGCCTGGTGCTGGCCAGCCTTAGAGTTACCAGGCTACGAGGGTCAGGTCGAAGCAGTGCTCGAATAGAGTTTAGTGAAGTGTTTTGGTTGGATGGAACTGAGTCATCTGAAATGATCGTTGTAAACAGCTGGCCTCAGACACCTTAGATCAATCGCAATAGTTGTGTCCCTGCTGTCCCTCAGGATGAGGGTTTTGGAACTCCCCCTGCCTTGCACAGCACTGTATTCTACACTGGCCGTTCCCAAGGTGGGCCTATAGTTTGGAACCATAGCTGACCACCGAAAGAGTCTCTTGGCCCCTGTGAATTTATGTGGAATTCACAAAAGAGGTAACTGAATCCTGGGTCTTTCTTGGCTGTCATTTGTGCAGCAGAGTGCTGAATTCGTTCCAGAGCATCTCAGTGAGATGGTACAACAAACAGCAATGTATGTCATAATCATGGAGCTCCCTCGTTCCTGGAGTCTTCACAGCATGTTAGGGAAATTATTTTAAAATATAATTTAGCATGACTTCTGGCACAACCTAATTTAAGGTCATGTAACTTCTACGCCTTGCTAAAGTTTTTCCCTTGCTAAAGTTTTTCAGAAATTGGTTTTGTTGCAGTATGGAAGTGTTTACACTTGCTCATTCTTACTATAAAGCATATAAAAGAAGCATCTAGTGTTTTGCATTTGGACACATTTTTTGATTGTGGTTAAAATTTCTTTTCAGCATTCATAGAAACTACAGGAAAATTATGTAGGATGGAATGAATGTAACAGAAATAGCAGTGCTAAATTTATTTTATATCTCTGCTTTTGCCTATTGTGAGGTGCTCAATATAGAGCGTCAAATGCATTGTGAACATTTTTGTTTCTATGAAAAAATAGTTAGCTTTCTATCCAAGAAAAAGAGATTGTCACTGGAGTTGTCATTGGAGAGAGAACAAAGTTCCACAAAAATTATGGGATAGGTTGTATATGGTCTTTTGTGGGTCAGGTGACAGAAGCATCTATAAGCTTTTTAAAGTCTGCCCAGATAGAAGTTGGGTGATATAATAAATATACCTGGAGTTTAGAGGTAGGAGCAGGCTTACTTTGAAGCTCCTAGGTATCGCATTAAATTCATGGAAGGTAGGCAGACTGTTATTATGATGAATGTACTTGAGTGCTTCCACCAGAGCTGCTTTTAAAAGTCGTTTTCATTTTTTCCTTCCTGGTCTTATGCTCAACCAAGGCTGATGATGGAATGGACTAAAACATAGCCCATGTTCCTTGGCTAAGGTTTTTCCCAGCCAACAATCTCAACTGCTGTTTGAGTCACAGTTCAGTGATGGGTATTTGTTAATTTTGAAGTGTTTCGTTTTAATAACATAATAAACACTGGAACTCCAGGAAACCCATATTATGTTCAATCTAAGAGACGTGTTTCAGCATTTTATCTGCTTTTCTATACTGATATTTCTCATCTGAAGAAAAGAACAAGTCATAAAAATGCAGTGCAAGGGAGGATCTCAAGAGGCCTTTACCTCATTTGCCCTCGCTCCGACACACATTCTGAGGAAATATCACTTATGAATAGTCCAAGTATATTTATATTTAAGCTGTTCTTTGTATACTGATTTATTGACTGAATATCTGTACTTTCACTCTGCTTATCTGGACCAGACAGCGCGTGTTCCTTTTACATAAATACGCTCACTGAAAATTGAAAGAATTGCATCTTATTCTCAGTGGTGGTGGAGAACATGATTGCCATCTCTGTAAAACCATATGTGAATTTTCCAAACTGATAGTAGGTGTCATCTTGTTGCAAAACTCTCATCCGTTTGATCTGTGTGGAAGCGCATCTCTGCGAAGTGTTGAGGGAAGTGTTTGCAATGGGCCTGTTTGTGCAGTCCGGTCACTAAGCGTCATAAATCCGTAACATTAGAACCAGGAACAAGCTTCTCATTCAGTGAGCCGTCCTGTTGTTAGAGACAGGTCGCGTGGTGTGCCACTTGGTAAGGATGGCCTGCTCTTCTGGAGGATGCTGGGATCTATCTGCCGCTGGACTCTGTCAGTGGTTTGTGAAATGGTTATTGGTGCTCCATCTGTTTCAGGACTGACACCAAATCAAATCCAGCATATGCCAAGGTTAAGTGACATGTGCACAGTATAGCTCTTGGATGAAAGTTTCAATGCTCTTGAACTCTATTCTGGTTTTATTTTTGAGGTCTGGCTTCCCAACAGTAGCAAGGGGGCATCTGTAGATTCTAAACTTTTTTGGATGCTACCTCTGCTGTGTGTAGTGAATGAGGCAGGAACACAGACCAAGCACAGCTGGTCTGTTACAAGGTGAAAGTAGAGGGGAAGTTGCTGTATAAACATTGGTGCAAGAATTGTTGCTTCTCAACTGTGATGAAAGAGGGAGTTTATGCCTCTAAGTAGTTTCAAACGGGAAATTATCAATGGTGGTTTGAGAGCTCGAAGATGTACACAGAGAGATCTTTGAGGTTTGGGCCACCTTTGTGCTGTAGTTTTTTGAGACAGTTGATGAACGTGAAAGCGTCGCTTACACGAAGTGAGGGGACCGGTCTATCTGTTGTCATTTGGAAGATGGCAATACCTGACTCCCAACTGTCTGGATTTGTCTCAGCAGATCCCAGAGGATCTGATGTTTGAGTGGTGTACTTGGAGCTTAAGGAGGGCATGCACACACAGGGTGACGCCACTCATCACTTCAGCCTTCATGAGGCAGATATGCTGAAGTTTTGCATTAATAAGAGGAATATTTTTCCTTTTTTTTGCGTGCCATCATGGACTACTGTGCCAGATCCATCACCTTCAGTTGTGGATAGCCTGGTTGGATGCTTGTTGGCCAGTATTCAGATCTTGGTATGAGGGAGAAATACTCCTCATCGATATGCACCAGTACAGCAGGAACAAGAAAACTCAACTTCCTTTTACCTTACTCTTCACCCTTAATACCTGTCAGCAGAGTGTTGGTTTTGGGGCTTTTCATACCTGTACACAAACAGCTTTGCTGCCAGGAGCTGTTAGACATCTTTCTATGCTATTGAAAGACTGGCTGTGGATCACTAATGGGAAGGTCAATACCAGTGACTAGTTTCCCTCTATCATCTTGCTGCCTTTTGGTCCCAGAGGTAGCTAGAGGTATGACTCTTCCAGGGAGTGAGAAACAGTGTATGACAGTAGGTCCATGAAACTTTGTGGATGGCGTCACTGAAGCTTGTAGAGATGAAGGGCCTTATGAAGGAAATCCTTCCAGAAGCTGCTGATACTTTTAATGAACAACATATGATTCATTGTCTTTATTTTCCATTTTGATGGTAAGCTGCTTCTGTTCCCTCTGGGTTCGCAGGGTTTGCTGGTCATTTTCTTGGGCTTCTCAGTAGTGAGTGAGTGCCTGTGGCCTGTTTAGACAGGCCTGATGAGCATGTCTTAACCTCAGTAGTCTCTGACCTAGCTCATGAGGTCACAGGGTGATCTTCACTGAAGAACAAACATTTAATGTGCGTATGTGAGTGAAGTCCTGGAGCTACAGATCCCTGCATCTCAGAATAATGTATTGCAGCTTTTCATACTGGGGGAATGACTTATTTTTGGCTTAAGAGCAAGTACTTTTTCTTTCTGTCCTTTTTTCCCCTGACCCCACCCCTTCCTTCCCCCTACCTTGTACATTAACTTGAAGTCCTTGCCCTGCAGTCATCTGGGGTTCTGGGTGGTCATGTGCTTTCATTTCTTCTAATAGATGATGAAAATGGACTCTGTTCCAAGACTTTCTAGTGTCCATTTGCTGAACCGAGTCCATGCTTGAAGTAACCAGAAGGCTCAGAGCTTTCTGTTGGAATCCTTTTAAAACAATTCCAAAATACTTTAGAGCATCTCCAGTGGTCCTGACTCTGCCGGCAGAACTGCTGTTCTGAAGGTTAACATGTTACAAGTTTGGAAGTTACTAAACTTTGTCTTAGAGCATACAGAGAAATGTATTTTCCTTTGTGTCCAGCAGGGAGATCCAGGGCAAAAAACAAATCAACCCAAACAAGCAAAAATCAAGAGGAAAAGAAACAAACCACGAAACCAAAACAAAACCAACAACAACAACAAAAAAAAACCAAAAAAACAAGCCAGAAGAAAACCAGCAGCAACATCTGGGTATACTGACCCCGTAGATTTGATGTCTTCCCTCCTTCATCTTCTCTAGTTAGGAAAGAGAAAAAAAGTGAAAGGCGATAGAGAAACAGATGAGAATCAGCTGGACAGGTGGCTTCAGATGCGGTAGAAACAACGGTAATTCTAATTTGAGGTTGAATTAAGTCCTGTCAGATCTGATATGCGAGGGATAAATGGTGGTTCCATGGCCTGTTGAGATTATTCAGTTCAGGTACAAGTCTACTACTGTCTCATGAGCGAACAACAAGAAGTTGGTCATGAACTGGCAGTAAATACTTACGTGTAGGTTGTAGGCTGAGCAAAGGGGTTCCACCCCCACATACATCTGTCTAGGGGGTTATCAGCAGTAACCTGGTTACCTGTAACTGAACAGAGCCAAATTTTTCTCGGAGGTGCACCATGAAAGGATAGAAGCCAGCAGTTGCAAGATGTGACCTGGGAAGGTCTGATTAAAAAAAAAAAAAAAAAATATTCAGAGTGAGAATTGTTAAGCACTGGAGCAGATGCCCACATAGGACATGAAGTGTTAATCCTTGGAGTTCTTGAAAACTTGGTTGGACCAGTCTCTGTGCAAAACTAGATTTAACTTTGAAGCTGACCCTGCTTTGAGCAGCAGACTGAACTAGACAATATCCAGAGGATCCCTTCCAACCTAAATTTTTCTATGATTCTAATACCAGTTCCTATCTGCTTTGTCATGTTTTGCAGAGTAACTTGCCTGTGCCTCAGCCAGCACGTCCATCGTGGGGTGTAGGAACAGATCCGGTGCAGGATGTGTAACTATGTGCAGGAGCAGAGCTTGGGTGGATTAGTAGTGTTGGAGTTTACTCTGAGCTGGGGTTGAGGCCTTATGCTTTGTGAATTGATTATGAACCAATCATGGTTTGGATTGGGAAAACTGGTACCCAAGTTTGGAGAGCATATGGAATGCAGAACAGCTGTAGCAGGTGTCGATAACTCAGATTTTCCAAATTCAGAGCACTAGTGGACAGGCTGGTTGTTTCATTCATTAGGGAGTTTCCATCAAGGGAAATAGTTTCCTGAGAGGTGTATTTCCTCCCTTGCCTGCTTTGTGGCTTCTTAGTAGCAAAAATGAAAGCTTCAGTTAAAGAGAAGGTGGGTAGGCCCAGTTTGTCACATGGCTGGAAGCAGCTGCACCAGTTGACCTTTACTACTGTTGATTCTCACTACTGAGAACAAACTAAGCTTTGGGTGAGTATGTTTTATGGGTTTTAAGATTTATGTTTCCCCACTTTTAAACTAAACAAATCCAGAGAACTTGGACTTCTCTAACTGTCTTAAAATTTGTATTGCTTTTTTCTAGACATTTTAAATTTTGGGTTTTTTTTGTTTTTTTTTCTTTTCACACCTCACCAAAAATGGGGAAAGGAAGGAGAAAAAGGAGAGTGTGAGAATTTGAACTAGTGTGTTTTCACACGGTAGCTTGTTGGGTGATTTTTAATTTGAAAATATTAGGCAGATGTTATGTTTACCGTTTTCACCCTCTCCCAAGTTCACCACACAAGAGGTGATTTGACAGTGTCTGCTGGCGCAAGGAGGCAGGATCCCTGATAGAGGGGCTATAATGAGTAAATAGAGGATTTTGGAGTGTCCTGAAGAACATCTGCCATTCATAGTATGAATCTTTTCATTAAAACACTTTAACCTTCCAGCCACTTAGCTCTCATACACTAGTTTCTGCTTTCTGAGATCAGGAGGGTGAGTCCCTGTTCTGAAGAGGTAGACTTTTCCAGGTGAAAGGAGAGGTGCTGTGCCGTCTTTGGGAGCACTAACTGTACCGTCTGCGAGAAAGTTGCCTGCTTGGTTACTTCTTTCAGTATCAGTGGCATGTACAAAGGAAAATTAATAAACCTAAACCAAGCGGTGCCTTATTAGAGCCAAATACAACATCATTATTGCTTCTGATACTTTACATATATGTTTGTTAATACATCGTAAGATGATGTCTATTCCTTTTTGTTGCAGGAAACACACTGGTGACTCATCTCGAGTGTCCTTTAGCTGCGCTGTATTGTGGCCTTTGTGGTGATGCACAGTATGCAGGCAGTAATGTCAGAAATTTCTCATTCAGCCCACAGCATGATTAAGGGGCGAATTTGCCACTTCTATTAAATAGCAGAATCTTAAGACGTCCTGAAAGCACTTAAAGCCCTCAGAGGGTCTATAGAACACAAATGCACAGTGTGGTGTTCTGCATGCTAGGAATTTGTATGATACTAGGCAGGAAAAAAAAACCAAACCAAAAAAGCTTTCCTCTCTATATGAACCGTCCCCTTCTTTGATTATGAAGGTAGAATACTTAAAAGAAAGTTGATCACTGCTTGTACTGTAATGTTGAGGGGTTTTTCTTTTTTTTTTTTTCCCTGAGATTTATTTCATTACTCTTTGCTTATGTTTCAGATGGTCTGCCTTTAAAAAAGATTAATTTGATAACCTTATTTAAACCCTGAAGTTAAAATACCTTGAATCATTGACTAGGTACTTAATGTACTTCATAAGTGTTAGTTTCTAATGTTTGAAAAATGTTATCAGGAGGCAGTATATGTTCAAACACAAAACCACATCTAAATCTGTATCCTCACTATATCACTTTCTATGTACGATCCTCATTTGTAAAAGATACTCTGTACTGGAACCATGCCTAAAAGCCTCTAATATTAGGCTTTACCTACAATTTTTTTTTTTCAGGTTGGTGGTGTAGTTGGCACGTTTGCACATGGCAGGGCAAAAAACAGAATACATTTAGTGTGAATAAGGTCTTGATCTTTGTTTAATGTGGAGGAGAATGTCAAAATGCTGCTTGTCCTTTGGGCAGTGCAGCAGCAGGCAGTGGTTGGCCTGTAAAGGAGCTGACTGGTCTTTGCTCTTGCAGTGGCTGGCTGGTGAGAAGACTGGTGTGGCCTTGGTAGGTAGATTCTCAGTGCATCAAACTGTTGATGAGAAAGTGTGAGTTCCTACTGCCCTGACAGCCTGTATGTTCTCCTTTGGCTGCTTGGACACTGCTTGCTGATCTTAAATGGGTCGAGCCATAGATTGTGCTCAGTTTTGGTCTCCCCCTATACAAAAAAGGTGCGGACAGGCTGGAAAGGGTCCAGAGGAGGGCTGCAAAGATGATCAAAGGACTGGGAAGCTGCCATCTGAGGAAAGCCCAAAAGAACTGGAACTGTTCAGCTTTGAGAAAAGAAGGCTTAGGGGAGACCTCATCACCTTGTTCCAGTATTTAAAGGATGGCTACAAAGAAGAGCGAGACTCCTTTTTTACAAGGAGTACCATAGAAAAGATAAGGAACAATGGCTACAAGTTACTGCTCATCTGTTTCCTCTTGCTTGTTTTTAATGGAAGGTACAAAGTTAGTTAACATTTCTTTTGTGAATGATTAAGAGTGTAAGTGAGAGAAACCATCCAGCAAAGCACCTCTCTGTTCTGTGAAGATGAAGGCTAAAGTAGTTAAGAGGTTGTGCTACAAAAGTGGAAGGAGCATTTGGCAAAGGAATGGCCGTTGTTAGGGCTGCTGCTACCTGGGCTGAACAGCGTTTCTGCTAACAGTGGTTGCTCTGCAAGAGCCAGTTATGGCTCAGTCTTCACAGAGAAGAGCCCACTGGCAGGTAAGCTGTTCCTGAGTCATGTGACATAGGAAGATGCTTCTTGACTAGTGCTAATGGAGGAGAGGAATGTACAGGTTCCTTGCTATCTTTTATCACCTTTTGTCACCTCTGTGCTGTGCTTTTGCCACTGTCTTGAGTTAAATCCCATCCTCACCTTAAGAGATTGTATTCAGAAAAGAGACATCTGAGAAGTCGTGGTGTGATCTCTTATATTACAGCTGATGTGATGTTGTTAGTTCAGTCTCTTTTACAGGAGTAGCATTATGTAAACTTAAAAATACTTGGATATGTGCATTACACTCAAAAAAATTGTATATTTCAATCTGTGCTAGTTAGTCTGCATCCGCCAGCAAATCTGTTTTTTTGCCCTGTCTCCTTACATGTACACCAGTGCTATCAGCGTATCGAATTTGTGTGTTTGAGACAAGTGAGATAGACCCCATGCCTACTTCACCAGTCGGTCATCATCTGTCTGAAGCTACAGAGATGTTAGTGCCTTAATTAATAAAAAATGTGCATCATGGCGAAGGAATGTTTTTGTTTAAATCTTGACAGCATACTTCCTGTATTCTTTTTCCTCATAGAATTGACTTTGCCCAAGTTGTACTTACTAAATAAATAATTCATGATTTGTAGTCTACAGATAACGCCAAAAAAAAATCTTCTTAGTTCTCTTCTGGTTTAGGTTACATGAGGTAGAAAATTAAATGTCATTAATGTGTTACTTTTCTGTTGTTTTTTTTTGGTTTTCTATTGTGCGTGTTCTGATATATTAAAATACATTATCCTTTTAGGAAGCTGCTCTAGGAAAACTTCCAGGAATTCGCATGACAGTTGGGCGTTGCAGACTATGCAAGCTGCCTGAAGCCAGGGATCACAAGAAGTGGCATGAATATGGAAAATTTCCAAATTCCATGTAGCATTTCAAATTAAACGTTCCCAGGTATTCTCCTTTGTTCTATTGCTCTTGGAGGAGCTAGGTGCCTTAAGAGTTTGTCTTCGTGGCAACAGAGTTGACCTCTGCTTCTCTTGTTTAACATTTTCAACTTCATACAACATCTAACCTTATCGAGTCTCTTTTCAGTTTTTTGCCTTTGTGAATCCTAAAACCACAAGAGATTCCACACTTTCTGCTTTTAAGGTTTATGTTGTGCTTTTTGTATTTGGGGTACATATTTCAAATTCATCTAAAACTGAGTATTATTTGAGAAGCTGCAAGATAGCCAAGTGACAAAGACCTTTAAAAAATCCATAATTTGAAGTAATTTTAACTAGGAGCTTTCTTGGGAATAGTCTTGAAGTTTACATGCAAGTTTAGGAGTTCCCTTTTCACCTTTGCTTGCCATGGCAGCAAACTGTATGTCGTTTAAGGGAGAGCGTGTGTCTTGTCAAATAGTCTGATTCTCCTGCCTTGTATAGTTGCTTACACTGTCATTGTTTTTGGTTTCCTTGGCTGTAAAGAGTGTTATCTATTTATTGTTTGCAGCTTACAAAATTTTTGTAAAATGTTGTAAGCAGTAGGAGGAAAGTACTGCTGGCTAGATGGGAACAGTAGTTTTTGATACTGGCTAATTTTGTTCAGTTACAGGGTGTTTGGGTTTGGTTGTTTTTTTTTTTTCTAACTCTGTGTATATCCTACTAATGAGTGGAAACTTTCGTATTTCCCCTGCCACATGGATAGGCTAACACCATATATATCTGCAAGAAGTATGACACAAGAGGAATAGATTTGTACAGCAGAACAGTTAGTGCTGAAAACCTGATATTCCCACTGTATGTATTTGGGCCAGCTATGGACTGAATGGTGACTGCTGGTTTAAGTGCACTAGTTTCGTGCCTGGAACATACTTTAAAGGTTAGTTGCATCTGAAAGAGTCAAGTTTGATCACTGTACTATACACTGTGAGTTCCAGAGGACTGTCAAGAAGCGCGGGCTACTGATTCAAACTGAATTGACACACCCTACATCTCTTAGAGTGTAAACCATGAGCCATGGCTCTTTTGATGCACAGTGAAATTCCTCCTACTTTAAGTGCCAAATGTCTGCAGTTTGAATGGCTGCGTCAAACAAGATGATGACCACCACATACAAACAAGATTTTTAATACAACATCCAAACTAATGATAGCTCAGTAGTGGCTGTAGCTTAAAGGGACAAAATGAGACACTTCAGTTGCTTGTTTGTAATAGTTAAGACTCTTCAGCTACTGACCAATGTCTGACTAATTTCCTTAGGAGTAAAAGTTTTGAAATCATGATGGGGTTTTTGTGCTTGAAATAGAGCTTTTCAGTCTAACATGTAAGCTGTACATAATGAGGTGGCACTAAATTTCTTTATAGAACTCTCTACAGAGTTGTTCCTGGCAAGATAATGTAATTAGTTGCAGTGTTATAAGTTACTAGAGCTAAGAGAGTAAAGAGCAAAACTATCATACTACAAGTGTACTTGGGTCATGTTTAACTTTTGGAAACCTTTTCTGGTGGTTGCAGGTGGCACTTCGTATTTCAGTATGGACCGGTTTGAAGATATATCAGATGGTGAAGTGGATCATGCGTTCTTTGACAGTGATTTTGAGGAAGAGAAAAAGAAAGCTGAAGAAAATGGTGAATGTATAGAGAAAGGAACTACAAAGGCAGCTCTTGCAGACCCTGATTTGGTTTCTAATTCCAAGGATGCAAAGTGTTGTGAAATGGAAAGTGAAGAAAAGCAGGAAAGTTTGCAGAAGGTTCAATCCTTAGAAAATAGCACAGATCATCTTGGAGATACTTCATCTTTGTCCCTTTCTCCAGCTGCAGAGAGTGCAGGTACATCTGGAGCGATGTCTGCAGCGAGTAGGGGAACGCAGGAGAACATTCCTGCTCAGATCCCCAAAATAGTTAAAGAAGGTGAAGAAGATTACTATACAGATGAAGAAGATAGTAGTGATGATAGCAAAAACCAGAAAGTTAGGCCCAGGTCAACTAAGCAGTCAAATAACATAAAAAAGGTTAGCAAAAAATACACTAATATCAGCTCCTCCTCATCTTCTTCCTCCTCCTCCTCCTCCTCTTCCTCCTCCTCAAGCTCAGATACAGATTGTTCTGATACAGATTCTGATAGCTGTTTATCAGATTCATCTCATTCTTGCTCAAAGAGGAATGCTTGTGGAAATGCTCTTCTGTCTCCAAAACAAAAATTCAAGTCAGCAATGAAGTTAGCAGAAGGAAAACCAAAGCTCGGTGACTACCTGGAGGAGTCTGAAGACACAGTGACTGATGTAACACCTCTGTCAACTCCAGACATCAGTCCTATCCAGTCTTTTGAACTTGCAGCATCAAATGATCAGAAACTAAAAGTAAAAAGACAAGAAAATGTGAACCAAGAATTATATGGTAATTTTGAAGAATTTAAATACAACACAAAATTTGTAAAAGCTATGGGGCTGGGTGACCCAATCTTATATCTTTCTTTTTTTTCATTAGATTCCGAGTTTGATCGCAGATATAGTCAAAAAGTCTTGCATGATGCCATGGACCTGAATCAGCTTTTGAAAGGTGACTTTTAAATTTTATTTTTAAGAACTATTACATCTATACGTTGTTATTGAGTTCTATTAGAAGAGAATGAAGTTTTAATGTGCCTCGTGTATTTTTTAAATTGTTTTGTGATAACGTGTGTTGATTAATTCTTTGAGTTCTTAGGTATATAAATAGTACTGATTTTACACTGGAAAGAAGCATGTGTTGGTGTACATATACCTGAAAGTAAGAGAGACAGAAGGAATGAATCTCTAAATAAGATTTGCTATATTAGCAAGTTGAATAATAAAAGTGTGCATGCATTTTGAGAACTCAAAGTTTACTGAACTATGCCACAACTTGCTATCTAAATTAAAACACCAAACTTTCTGATAAAAAGTTGTGTAATCAACCCTCAAAATTGAAAGGCAGTCCAAAGCTACAGTGCCTGATAAATGGTATTCATGTGTTCTGGTACCTTTTTGGTAATGAAACAGAATTACTTGGAATTCTTTTTCAGAATTGTCTGCCTTCTAAGATACCATAAAGTTGAGTAAAGGCATTTTAAAGAGAAAAATAACAGATAATCTTTACTGAAAGTGGAGTGGTTGCTTCTTGCCAGTAGAGTTAATAAATATTAATAATGAAGTCTAAGAGAGAGAACTTGGTATTTCTTTCACTGTGTTCATTGCAAACCTTCATTGTATGGGGTCAGAATGCACTGGGTGATTTCATGTGGATAGTTTAAGGTCTACGCAGTGCTTTTGCGTTTGTTTTCATGGCTCAGAGTTTTCAGTAGTAAAAATCTACAGAATAGAGAGGCTTGGATCAAGAAATTTGCTGATTTCAGGTGATGAAAGCCTCTTGCAGTCTAAGCTTCTTACATTAGACTCGAGTTTGCTGTATTGTGGTAAGTCTGGCATGACTAAAACTACATGTGCCATCTTCCTTCATTTTGCACTTTGTCACACTGAGCCTCAAGTGAATAGAGATTCAAAATATACTGTATGCAGCATTTAGCTTTCCTATGAGTAGAAACGAGGATTCTGCTTGTATGGAAATTCCTCTGATGGTAAGAAAAGCAGAACTAGCTATCAAGAAGTGTAGAGCTGATTCTCATCTCTGACAGTTCTTGTGCTCCAGCAACTCTTTCATACTAGAAAAGGCTCCAACCACTTGTCATAACATGATGCTAGAATAGTTGTTGCTAGGCAATTGAAATTACGATGTCCTACATCTTTGTTCCCTGATAGCAAGAAGCTATTTAATAACTGGTGATTATGGAAGGATTAGTCTCATCCCTAAAACAAATAGGTATCGTAGCTCAGAGTAAGTATTTTTAGAGATGAATCTCTCTTTGGAAGGGGGGGAAGTTTCTTCCCAAAATGAAAAAAAATTCTAGATAACAATAATAAAGATTGAGTAATGAGAAGTAGAATTCTTATAGCCTGGCAGCTAATGTGCCTGATTAACATGCATATTACTCCTGAGTGCCTCTCTGTATTGGCAGGCACAACATAGCTTAATTACTTTGGATATTTTGAAGTTTAAATGGGACAGGATTATTAATGGTGGAAAGTGACTAGTCTGGGAAAAATAGGAGATAATCTTATTCCGAGTTATTGCTCCCAGGCTTTTCCATACTCATTAAAAAAAAAAAACAAAAACAAAAACAAAAAAAACAAAACCAAACAAACCAAAAAAACCCAAACAAAAAAACTCACCAACAAAACACAAATCATCCACCCCAAGACTGCGTTAAATGTTTGTTGGATCTGCATAGGGACGAACGTTGCTTCCAATGAGAACGGTATAAGCCCAGACCTGAGTGCACCAAAGAATATTTAAATGATCATCAGGATGTTTGATTTGGTTTTAAAATGTAATAGTCTTCCGGTAATCTATACTGACGAAGCTTTTTTGTTTAAAATTTTTGTTAAATATGTTTATAATATAGCTGGGCTTAAGCATTTACAGGAATTACATGATTTTAATTTCCCAAGGTCCCCAGAAACTTGCAGAATTTCAGTATGATCTGTTACTCTGTTGTTTCTAGGGTGCATTCAGTAATTAATTTGTACAATTCTATGCACTGGTAATGTGAACATATGGGAAAACTCGAATCTCTTGTATTTAAAAAGAATCACAAGAACAAAGAAAGGGAATAAATCTGTTAAAAGCACATAGTATTCAAAGAACAAGTTTTAGACCAGCACAAGAGTCTGGTTATTAAGCAGCAAGGTAGTTGTGTATCTTAGAATAGAATTAATTTGAATCATTTAAAAAAAAAAATGTTGACGTTAAATTAGAAAGGAGTTGAAATAGTTTTTTGTCTATATTATATACCCTCAACACGTATTTGTGCTCATATTGCAAACTATTTATTTTGTAAGCATTTTTTAAAAATTATTTAGATTTTAAAAAAATATCATGCCCTTACATCTCCTAAAGCTATGCTTGTTCTTGATAGATACCAAATCTTCTGAATAATTTGAAATCTCAAAAAACCATATTTTTTTGTTGAAAATCTCATAGTCTTCATGCTGTATATTGTGCTTCGAATGCTTTGTAGGTGGGTATTGTTGTGCAGCTTTATCACGTATTTTTAGAGGTATTCTTTAGTCACCAGCACTCAGAATGAGAGCTTGATAACGATCTGTGCTGATACTTCTTTTGGAAGTTGTCGTTTTATGTATGCTGTGGCCGAAGTGAGCCTTACCAGCTACTGCAGCTTGCTGGGCAGCCTCCCTTCGCTTTATGGAAAATCGCTGAACTATTAGCCAGCCAGCCTGGCTCATGTTACAGTCTAGGTCCACCTGGGCTGTGTTGTTCAAGTTACTGGATTTAGTGATTACTTATTAATTATTCCTGCATTGTCCCTAAAAATTCTTGGGTTTATTGGTGATACTGTTTTGGTAGCTGTGAACTGCTGAATTGTTTAATTACTCTTGCTAGTGGTTTTTACTTCTGTTTGTGAAAATCACTTGCTGTCTGGGTGACATGCTCCTTTAAAATGTATATAAATACTAAATATATGACACTTGAATCCTCTTATTGTTACAGACATAGAAGCTGATGTTTAGGAGGCTTACATAATTTAGCTGATGTTTAGGAGGCTTACATAATTTCATTACAATGTTAACATTGATGTCACGTCGATGTGTGACTGTTGTCATTATCATGTGTGTCTGTAAGAACTGTTGTAGCCCTGTGGTGTCGGAGAGCTACACTACTTAGGAATTTAAATGTCTTATCAGTGTGGCGAAAAACATAGGTACTCACAATTTCAATTACTCAAGGTTAGTAGAGTTTATATTTTGCAGACTTCTCGCTCTCTACCTTTTTTTTTAATTATTTTTTTTGGCCACCTGCATGGAAAAAAATACAGGTGTGATTATAATTTTTTTCAAGTAGAAATTAACTTCTTCATTTGTTTCATGATGTTATATAGATTTTTGTATGTAATTCTTTTGTGAGTCAATGCTGTTTCCACTTTGCTATACGTCTTAATGATCTTTCAGGAAATTAAAATAACTCGGAGCAATGTTCAAAACTTATAATAATAAATGTCGGAGTTATCTCTTCTGCCATACTCTTTATGTACTCTGAACACACACACACACACACACACACATAATTAAATATGCCAATGCAAAGAAATAGATTGTCAAAAATTAAGTTTGGAAGTTCTTTCATAAAGTTCCATGTTAGAAAGCTGGGAATAAAAAAACCTGGAAAATTTTCTCATGCTGTTTTGCTTGATCCTATGCCTTGATCCAGTGTCCTGTGTAATTTTAAGGAACTAAGGTTATGCAGATAAGAAGAGTGTGAACTAAGCACTCATGCATTTCCATCCCATTAGGCTACCGACTTGCTGTCTGTCTTCAGACAAGTCTCTTTATTTCTGTAGTTCAGAATACAGAGTTGTATCCTAAAAATGCAGTGTATCTCTCTATCGGAGTTTATGTTGGGTATCAATACAGTAGTAATGAGATTGCACAAGGTGTAGAGCGCTAAAGAATTTAGCACTTTGTGTTTTCTTCTCTTTAAAATCAGGTTGATAGCTACTTATTTTACAGAAGTGTCTGTGAGAATTAGTCTGTAAATCCATGGTATTAGCTATTATTAACTTGAGGAGGCGGTGTGATGGGGATAAGTAGGACAGTGGGCCACAGGCTGAGGACCTGAATTCTGTCCTTGAAGCTCTCACTGACCTGCATGCTCCCTGATGAATCTTTCTGCCTCTTCTGTGCCTTCTAGTTTCTATTCTAAAATAGTCAGAGCTCACTTGCTGAAAGGCACTGATGTAAATATCATTAGTATGAAAGTAAAAGTTCTGTATTTCTAAATAAACACTGTTGTAGAAAACTAAATAGCTGCTTCAACTGAACGAGTAGTAACTGCTTTAACTTTTTTTTGTTTGTCACTCAGGAAATAGACTAAGTTTTCTATAACTGAAATTTTGTCCTCTTAGGGATGGGTATCTTATCTGTGTGCTCATTCATGCTGAACTAGTTAGTATGATTGTAGAACAGCTGTTAAACGATATCTAAATTTACAGTAGACTCTTAAATATATACGTAACACCCAAACTCCACAGTTGAACTAAAAGTGTATAGGTTTTTCACTAAGTTTTTCTTAGTTTGTGTGTTCGTAGTTTGAACTAGTTGTGTGTATATGTGTATACGTATGCATTGTTTTTGCAGGTCTAATGATTCATGTTGAGGTAGAAGAACAATTATCATCGTATTCTTAAATTGAGAGTTTGAAAACAAAGTGAAAATCTTTAAGATTGCAAAGAGATCCAGACCTTCCCAACATCCGTAAGAAAATGCATAGTTTTTTTGGGGGGAAAGTTACACTGTAAGATATCGGTTGTCTTTCTCATGGTATCAAAAACTAACTAGCAGCCCTATTTAAGCGTATTTAAATAGGGGAAAGTTATACTTGAAAAACATTCTCCTTTTCTTTAAAAAGCATCGAGTTACAAACTGTCCAAAATCTTTATAGAGAGTTTGGTGACATGAACTAATGGGTGTTCTAGGAAATACTTGCTTACAGGTACTACAGGGAAATAGTGTTGGATTGAAACTATTACCGATTGATGAAGAACTGTGATTTAATCCTTTTGTGTTTTTCAGTTATGTTACAGATGTGGTAGTGGAGCAGTATAACACAAATCACCAGGCAAACTCCAAAGTGTAAGCACTGAAGCAATGTAATGCACTTTTCTCTCCTGAGATTGCAACAGATAGTGAAACATGAATGATTTTAATTTTAGCCTTGATGCTGTTAGGACAGCTGTATCATCCTGTCCTAATGCATTTGACTTGCTAATTTGTATTTTATATGAGGTTTGGCCTTTCTCACTCTTCAAGGTCATTTCAATGCTTACAAACTGAAAGCATTGAAATAAACAGCTTGTTTATTGCTTAAAAGAAAGTCAGGTGTCTCTCCATGGAAACCAGCTTTCATAGAAATCCTGTGAATACCAGAGAATTTTCATTGCCTGCTCACCAGTAAATGAGAAGTAGACTGCACACTGTGCAAGTCTTTATGCAAATGCAGCTGCTTGTTTATCCCCTTCCTCCAAATGATTGATTTATGGTCTGGCTGATGATGAAATGGTAAGTAGGGATTTAGTTAAATTACTTAGTACCCACTGACAGAGTATGAAGCTAAGCAAATCATATTTAATTGTTACAAGATTTAAAAACTCTTTAGAACCATGAATCATAACCTTAAACTGCAGTGTTGCCTCGTGTTGTCTTTGACCACTGCAAGAACAGTCAGATCAACCTTCCAAACACTTACGCGTTGTGATTAAGAAGTAGGTGAGTACACTGTTGAGTAAATCATTTTTATAACTTTGAAATTCAAATACTTGAGTTCCGTAATGCTAACTGTACCTGAAATATTTAATAGCATTTAGAATAAACACATTTACCTCTTACATGGGATCTTAATCCTTTTTTGGTTTTTGTTGCTGAATTGTCCCTGGTTTTGTAGGCTTGTGCTGACCACATTTAGACACCTACTGCTTTTGCCATGGAAGAAGTGTTGTTGGCAGTGAATGCTGAAGCTTGTTCAACGCGTGTTGGACACATGCACTTGCTGTGGGATTACCTAAGCTTCTGTCGCAGTGTGCTGAGGCTAGGAATATGATGCTGTGTAAGTGGTACTTTCCAGATTGTGGGTTGGACAGATTTCTCAGCTATGTAACTTTGGAAGTACTGGAAACGGCTACTGCTGCTTTGAAGTTCTGGGGTGAAAGCCTCATTTTGGACTCTAAATAGCGTTACCTGTGCTTCAGGCAGACCTGCAGAACCTTTTATTCCCGTCTTTATTCGGGAGGAGGAATGGACTCCAATTACTCAATATGAGTTATAAGCAGAAGCCACTTTATTTATTACAGCCCAAGCTTTTATACCCTCGTTATCTGTTCACACGCTGCTTCCCCTCCTGCTATTAGCCCAGCTCCTCTGTCCACACGCTGTTTTCTCTATTCTCATAGCCAGTAGTTATCTTGCAAACCATTCTTGTCTCAGCCGGCGAATTCCTCAAACTTGCATACTTTCATCGCTTCAAGGACAGAGTTTTCACAGGCCGAGGCTGGGCCTGGCCGCGGCCCAGCAACCTGCAACAACTTTACATTGTAAGAAAACAATCTAAAGATTTAGATTTTACTCACTGCTTTTTAGATTACTACTGCAGTTTGTTTGAGCATCGTTTAAGGAGAAGTGATTTCATGGATGTCCCCTACTTTCTGCTTGTTTTGTTAGGAGCCGTAGTGTTAGTGATCCTCTTTCAGTAAGTGACACAGTATGCGTTACATCGCTTGTCTTTTTTCTACTAAACTTTAAACTCTCAACTCTCCTGTCGTGCAGTTCCTAAGGAGATCAATGTTGCATTTACTGTGATTTAGAAAAGGTTATTTATGGATATAGGCTTCTGTCAGAGTCTGTTTTAAAGTGGTGTTTGCAGCTTAAACTCTTCTTTAACATAGATCTTGACTAAGTAAAACACAACTTTTATTAATTTACCAGCTTGAAGAACAACAAACCAACTACTTTTAATGTTTTATCGATCCAATCCCTTGATGTATTGCAGCACTATTGCAGCAAAGAGCTACTTGTGAAATTTCAAATGCGGTGGTTCTTTAGGTCAGACAGGAAGCTGACTATAAAAAGATCACTTGAGGAACTGAAGAAACTAATGAGGAACTAGAGAATTTTAGATTGATCTTTTCACCCCGTCTCCTTGAAGGAAATTTGCTGCTGCACTGTTGTATTGAATTTAAACTTTTGGTCCAAAATTAATGAGTCTTCTGTAACTCAGCAACGTATCAAGTGACTGGTTACTGGTTTTTGGCCGCCTTCTGTTCGGGCTTTGCTGAGTAACTTTGCAACAGAACCTTCATGGTGATCTTAAGTCTTTCACTTATTAATGTGTTTCTTTTGAGTTGTGATAAATTTGATGATATCAACGTTATCAAGAGCAAGCTGTTAACCTCAATCGTCAGAAAGCTGTTAGCAGTAGTTAGGTCAGTTCCTACACGAAATATATATTACAAATAATAATGAGGCTAAGAATGAACAACATACTGAAGAAAGTGGGCTGCAGACTCTTTTTCTGCCGTCCACACTGGGAAAGGCTGTCTTTGTGGTGAGGTGATAAAAGGTGTAGATGAGGCACTTTAGGAGGGAAATACATTGAAAGGAAAAAGACTTACAGGAGGCTAAGAAAAGGAGGAAGAATGAAGAGATGAGTGGGGAAAAAAGCCTGTGTGCTGGGGGGACATGACTGAAGAAGGTGGAAGGTGAGAGTAAAGTTAGTAAAATTTTGTCATGCTTACTTGCATATATCAGAGGTAGAATAATACATGGAAATGTACACAGATATGTATTCATACTAACTGTCTGATTGCTTCTGGTAAAATACGGATGGTGTTTAATGCTAGAGAAGTTGCATACCACTGCCCTCGAAGAGGTCAGAGAGACAAGGTAACACAGTGCTTGTGGAGCCCCGAGTGTAATCATTGCAGGCTTTCTTGAATCATTATTTCTAAAAGCTTTTACTGGCCAGCATTGACAGGAAAGGGAACGGTGCTCATCCCATGTCATTGTTCAATTTTTGTTGCTGACAGATTTTTTTTTTTAGAAAAATGAGCAAGTGAAAAGATAAACAGTTAGCTTGACTCTTATTTATCTCTAAGCATTTTAAATCTGTGTACTGGTTATAGTTCATAGCTGCATTCTAACAGTATACGCTCTTCACCAAAGCGCCACCAGCTACCTTACAGAGAATGAAAACGATTGTGTACCAGTGAAGACGAGACCTGTATTTCTTACTAAAAATGTCCTCATTCAGAATGCCATTGCTTAAAATGGAATTTGACTAGTTCACCCTTTCACAGAAAGAAAAGAACTGTTTGGAATTTGGACTGACGATTATTCAAACGCTTAAACATCTCCTGTAAGTGTCTGCATCACCCATAGCATCGCTGCCACAAAGCTAGGTCAAGACTTCAGCTGAACAACTGTTCTTTGCTACAACCTGATTTCCATTCTCGCCCATGATGTGCAGTCTTGTTTAACCAGTGGGTTGCTATGGATGTAAGGCAAGATGAAATTATCTTTCATAGCTTTGTAATGATACAATTTTTAATTAGGTAACATGATATATAATAAATATCTTCCTCAGATGGTTGATCAAATTACTTTCTTGCAGCTGTGTTCCACAGTGCTGGTTTTGCATGTTCCCATGAGGGCATAGTTATCTTTTCCTGCAAAGTATGCTGCGGCTTGATGTTAACCCTGTGAATTGTGTGGCTCCAATTATTTTCTGTGCATTTCTTTCTGTCCCTTGTAGGTGTATCCAGATAAGTGTTATCCCAGGTTTGTCTCCTCCAATGGTGTTGATGGCTGTACTAGTTTTCCCTTGAGAATAACTTACTAAATTGTAAAGAGGCTTTTTCAAGACATTTATACCTTATTAACCTGTTGGTTGGCACACTTGAACTGCACTGATTTGCAGGTTTGAGGCAATTTGCATCTTTTCTTGACAAATTAAAACAAGATTTGCTAATGTGAACAACCCCGATGTGGAGGGGCAGTTCATGCTTATATTTGGTAGCGTGCTGATGGTGCAAATTTACTAATTTCCAGAGGGATTTTGAAATTCATGAACTGTTTGGATTTTGATTTGCCTGTTTTGTTTGTTTGCTTTTCTTTCTGCTTTTCTGGTTTGGATGCTTGTTTTGTTTGTGTGGGGCTTTTAGGGATAAGAATGAAGGGTATCCTCCAGAGATGCTGTGATATTAGAGGAATGTGGGGAATGGCTTGAGTAAGGCATCTTCATCTGTTTTCTAGCTCAAAAAATCTGTTTGCTCTAACCTGGCACTGCCATTCCTGCAGCATAGGTAGTGCAGGAGTTTGATGTGGTAATACCATGATGGCAAAGCTCTTAAAACACTCCCCAGAAGATCTGCAGAGCTTTCAAAGGCAAGGGCTTAGAAGTAGGTCAATAGCAAAGCTCCAGTGGAACCATAACAAATATAGCTCGCTCTGGCCAAGGGTGAAGTTTTCCAGTAATTATCTTACCTTGCAGTTGTGCAAGTCTGTCTTGCTGTGTGCATTCTGTTCTTCTGTCTTCAGGCCTCATATCCTGGTTTAATCTGTTGGGTTTTTACGGTTTTAAATTGCCAGACTCCAGTAACTTTTCCTGTAATATATACTCCCTCGTTTCTCTTTCATCTTTCCCTTTGCAATTCCTGCAACAACATGATGCAGGATTGCTTTGGGAGCAAAGGATCAACCAAATCACTTCAGGAAATGCGTTTTGATTTGTGAGTCATGCTTCCTCAGTGTCAGTTTTCTGTCTGAAACATCATTTCTGTTCTGCTGCTCAGCTGAGACAGGTATTATAGATATCTTTGGAGCAAAGTTTAAACCCCTTCCCATGTGCAAACATCTAAATACTACTTTATGGTTTAATTCTTGGTTCTGGAAGTTGTTTCTAGTCCTGGCTTCCTGAATCTGTGTTTTCTGTTGCTTGGAAGACTTCTCTGATGCTTGTGTTGGTGCCACAAATGATAAGTATGTTCAATTTTGCTTTGGTGCCATATAACGGTAGCCCTATTAGCATACATACGTATAATTGACTATGTTGCTACAATAAAAATATATGAGGATGGAAATCTGAGCATATTGTGCCAATGTAGAAATTGGGCAAGCATATTGGTAGAGATTAGGGATGATCAGAGTCGGAGTCAGGAATACTCACCATGCAGAAGAAATGCACATAAGACTGGTTTGTATCTGATATCTAAATGAGAGAAATGTTGTGCACAAATGCTTACAGAGTGTCTGTGTACATGTTGCTAATTCTTTTGCATTGCTGAGTTGGTAGAATTGTTTCACTTCATCTATTCAGGTCCTCTGGATTACTGGTCATAAGTGGAGAAGAGGGGAATTCCTAGTGAGAAGGAAACAGATGGAGTTTAACTAAGGCCAAAATCAGACTTGATTTTTTGGTGTAGAATTTGTGTAGAATCAATGTACTGGGGACAACTGAGCATCCCTGAAAAATTTTGAGATGTGTAAATCTGGAATTCAGATGGGGGTAGGTGAAATCTATCTTGTTTTTTCAAGTCCATAAATAGATCCTAATAATGTAATGCAAGATTTGTGTTTGGTTTGTTTTTTTAATCTGAGTATTTTGCTTTTTGCCATTTTGAAGCTTTCCTACAGTTGGAAAAAAAAGAACAAAAACTAAACATCGATCAGCCATCTAAAGGAACAAGAAAAAATTATTCTTTCACAAATGAAGAAGTAAGACAGATTGATCGGGAAAACCAAAGGTTGCTAAAAGAACTGTCCAGACAGTCTGCAAAGCCCAGAAGAAGTACCACAGTGAAGAAGTCAGCTGTACCGCCTCCTAAATTATACCACAGTGCCCTCAACAGGCAAAAGGAGCAGCAAAGAATTGAAAGAGAAAACCTGGTAAGTTTTGAGAACTGTTTCGAATCAGTAAATAGAGAAGGACTGTTTGTTGTCAGATGAACTACTGCAAAATACTTTCCCAAACCAGTAAGGCAGCACTTGGAGCTTTACTGCAGTAAGTCTGCGATGAGTTTCCATTACTATGCCATTTGTATAATTGTCGATATGTTGGGGAGGAGAATGATGCTTGCTGCTTTTTTTTTTTTTTCCCTTTTTTTTTTCTTTTCCCCAGAGGACAATAGATTTTATTTTATATGAGTTTACTTCAGTATCATTAAATTTAAGGGGAACAAGCATTACTACTAACATGCTCCTAACTTGCGATGGCAGTCTGACTCTCTTCATCCTTCTTCATGCATCATGATTACTAGTTTCTCGAGAACAGACTTGCAAAAAATAAAGCAATCAATATAATAGCGTCAGACCCATGACAGTTGAAATACAGAGGATACAGTGGGAGTGTCAATTTTTTATTTTATTTTTTTTACTCATTTTATAATTATCCATCTCTTCGTAGTGCTCTGCTTGTCACAGTATTTGAATGTAATGGCATCCCAACAACTTACTTTAGTGGAAAACAGAAATTCAGTCTTATTTATAAGGATACTGGCAGAGCTGTCAAATAGCAAAAACTACTAATTTGAACAGATATTTTTAGTGCTTGAATTGTAATACATATAACGGCATTTTTATATCTCCTGGTTGTTCTTCAGTGTGTTTGAAAAGGCGGTAAAATGTAGCTAAAATATTTGGCACGTTTATAACAAATAACTTACTACTTTCTTCTGTGTAACTGTAGGTTGCAGTTTCCTTTTATATAGATAGACAGATCTATATTCTATATGGGGAAAGTCTAATAGACCTATTTAGGAAAATTCATGAGGTTTTAGCTCTTCCAGCTTTCAAACATCTAGATTGTTAAAACTTTTCAAAGTAGGAAGCTTCCTCCCCAGCTCCACTAGACTACAGTTGACCAAAGAACATTATACTTCACATGCTGAAAGAATTTGACATAAATAGTTGTTTTTTCATTGTCTGGGGAAGAAATATTTTTAGGCTCTGGTGGTTTTAGGTTGGTAGGAGGATTTTCTTCACTTGTCATGGCAGAGATATTTGTTTGTTTTTTCCTCTCTGTTGGATTACAGCTTTTATAACTTCTTGTCCTGAGGTTAATGCCTTATCTCGGAAAAACTTTCACTTGTTCCACTACACCATTTTTGGAGTAATGCCTGTGTTTACTGTTATCAGAAAGACAGCTTGATTTTTTTAATTTTTTTTTTTTTTTTTTTTTTTTTTGGTGCAGGCAATGCAGGAAAAGCAATTAAAGTATTAGGAAATTAGAGAGGAATATAAGTGGTTTGGTGCTCTCTAGTTTTGTGAAAGGGTGCAAGGAGGTACAGAGTAGCTATGTTGCTCCCCCAGATTCTGTTATAAAGAGCCATGATGGAATAAAAAGGTGCATTACTATGAAGAACCGTAGTTATAAGGTAGTGATTAGCAATTTATTGAAAAAGCACAATTAGCAGATAGATCACTGCTAAAATTAATGTCAGAATCTTGTACTTGCTGCTTCTGACTGTGTGCTTTAGTAAGTGGTACTGGCTTTTGATGACTTGTCTGAGCTAGCAAGACCAGACTGCGTCTTTTGCCGATAGAGGATGCTGCTGAATCAGAAAAGGTTCTACTCATGTGTTTGAAGATACTCTCAGCCCCATCTCCTCTCCAGTGGAAAGGGACATAAGTGTGACTGGTGTGGTACTTTTTCCCCATGTCTGCACATATGTGTGTCTATCTGTATTGATATATTAATAATTATTTCTGACAGTATAAATAAGATACTCAACTTCATAGACTGGACACTACACACCATTTAAACTTTTAATGGTTTATTCTGTGATGGAAAAAAATCTATACGGGTGTATATAAGGGTAAGTATTTGGGGACCTTGAAGTACAGATTTGCAGACACCACACCATTCTTCAGTCTCTTTGTCTAAACTTAGAAATACTTCATGTGTCTGTTCTCTTCTGTTGTTTTGGGGTTTTTTTCATCATTTTTATTAACTCTGACTAGGATTTAGGTGTTAAGTGAACTTGTGAGCTAAGCTGCTGTGCTCCTAAGAGAAAAACTGGCCTTTTGAGTTCACACTGGAAGATCTCGGCAGGTGTGGGACAACAGTTCTCAAACCTTAGATCAAGGGACATGAGGGTGTTCTCCTTTTCTGTGGTTATTTGGTCTTCCCGTGCATTCTTCCTACCCTGTGCTGTTAGGACTCACTGCACACAACACTCTATGTTGGTCATTCCCTCACCTCGTGTTCCCCCAGAATGTACCCTAAACCCCATGGAGCCAACTCTGATACCAGTTCCAGTATAGTCACCCTCCCACACAAACAAATCGCTTATTGTGGTTCTCTGCAAGAACTATCTTTCTCTTCTCACCTTCGTGGTTTCCCGAGTCATCTGTGCCTCAGATGTTGCTAGTGCTTCTCCATACCACTTGTTCTAGTCATCGTGGCTTCTATCAGAACAAAAATCTTCCAGCGGAACTGTGTCCCTTTTCGTGCACTCTGGGCTGGAAAACATGAACCTCCTTTAGCAATGCAAGTTCTGTACTGCTATAAATGAAGGTATATTCGTTTGTCTCAGCTTGATTTAATGGTGCTGATGGGTTGTGGAAATTGGTTGGGGAGAAAAGGGCAAGGGAGGGATAGTGCCTCTGGCCATCCCCCAGACTGGCTGCCACCACATACAAAGGATGTACATTTTCTTGACCCAGAGCCTTCCGTCCCTGTGCTGCACTGTGCCTGCCGTCCATCTCGCACTGCAACCAGGGAGAGAACTTCTAGGCATGAAACAAACAGGACAGGGAGAGCACTGTTCCATCAGAATTGTGCCTGGGTGCCTTGAACTTTCCTCGCTCAGTGTATCCTGCACTGCTTTTTCTCTTCCTTCCCTTTGTCCTGTTCCCAAGGACCACCCCCGGACTCGGAGCATTGGGCCTCGGATGCTGTATATTTATGTGATTGTAGAAAGAATACCAAGGTTCAGCCTTATTAGCCTCATGCTGGAGGAGAAAGCTGTAGGGAATGCAGTTGTGAAAGAGAATGTAGTCTTTGTAGTTGTCTTAGGGGTTCAGAAATACTCATGTTGGGTTGGTGGTGCCTTAGAAACTCAAGCACACAGGGATTTATAAGATGCTTTCACTTACTAGGTTCAAAGCCATTCTCTGTCAAGACTGAAGACAAAATACTGGTAGCTCCTGAGATTACTAAGTTCAATGGAAAAAAAAAATATTTAAAAAAAAAAATGGAATGAGTTGTTTCCATGACCTCTTCATTAGAGGAGGGTATCAGGATGTGGGATTGGCTGGCTAAAATATATGGCTGCACCGTGTAAATACTGTGCAATTCTGTGATCATAGTAATTAGGACACGGGCTCTTCGTGGTCAGATTTTGTGTGGTCTGCTGATTCCTGACCCAGACTCAGATGCTGCTGTGGTAGTTTGTTGGTTTGGTTTTTTTTGTGCTTGGTACTCTTACCCTACTTTATTTGTGGTGCTGCCAGACACACATAAACTGGAAAGCTGTTCAGTTTAAAAGACCTTTCTGTAGACTGAAGAACTTTAAGAGTTTTTTGACATCCAGAGTTTGTCAGGTAAGAGCTAATTAATGCAAGTGGCAATTGAAGAAAATTGAAAGTACTCGTATCGATAAGAACAGAAAGCTGTCCTTGAATGCACGGTTATCCACTTCCCCCTCCCCCACCTGGATATTGCAGAGGGATAGTGTGGTCACTAACATCAGTGACATTAGAGGAGGCATAATATAAATAAATTTGAACAGCTGTCCAGGCACACTAGCCAGCTGGTTAGGATTCAAAGAAGGTGAAACGGAGCCTTCATGCCTTTAAAAAGCAAAGTAAAACAAATAAAGTAACATTTCTTTACCTTCTCTCTCTGAACTCGATGTAGGAGTGGCACATTGTGTGATTCACACACAATGTGGCACTTCAGTGTGTTTTTTTTCTCTCTCTTTCAGCATAGCTGCAGAAAAGTGGGTACTGATTATTATTTTTTCTTTTTTTTTTTTTTTTCCTGACAGAGAATATTATAATTAGCTTTAGCATTCTCCAGATATGCACAAAGCTGAATTAGCAGGATTTATCTTGGCCTGTTGTATAGCAGCAATATTTTAACACAATGTCAGGTTCCTTTGTTCTCCAGTTGACAATCTGACATTTCTGTCATTGACAATGTGTTTTAGTGTCTTTATAGATACTAATCTATGTCCAGATGCTTAGATTTATAAAGGATTATCTTATTCCTAGAAGGTAATCATTCAGGAACACCTTTTGTGATATTCTTTTTGTGTGTCTTATTCTGTTTTTTATATTGTTATTCTACTTTTATTGTAAAATCAGTATTATAATAAACTAGAAGAAGATAGGGGAAATAGAAGCTTTTGCCAAGCTGGGAGGTCATCAGTGGTATGATATATGTATTGAGCTTGAATCAAGGGCTCTGAGGAGATAAAATGAAATTCCTGTCGTTAGTGTCTACTGCTCTTTTTATTCTTTAAAGCTGATCAGGAGCATATATTGGGTTCTGAACACCAGTGTTATGTGATCTGATTCCTTGGTCATTAAGATCACTGATGAAATTTCTATTTAATTCAGTGGTGCAGGATTCAGGCTTGGGAGATTTAGCAGTTCAAACGAACAAGGGAAGCGGCAGTGTTCTTCAGTCCATTTCTCAAAAGGAGAACATAATGAAGGAATTAGTAGATTTGTATGTGTAACTGAAAAAGAACATTTGTTCAAGGTACTTGCACAAGGTAGTTCCTTGGTTAAAGACCTCAAGATTATAGGGCAGGAAATAAAAACATAGGAATCAGGTTAGTTCTGGGTTACAGATTTAGTAGGTCAGGACTGCTGTTTCAGTGGGTTGAGGAGTTTGTTTCTGTGTGCAGCAGGCCCTTCTCCAAACCGCAGAATTCATGACTGCAAATAGCTTGCAAGTGAACGTGCCCTTGGCACAATTTGCAGCAGAGGGCAAGGGAGCCACAGGAGCTGTTCTCTCATTCTCTACAAGAGCTTTTCTTAGAACTCTTCTGCACCACAGAAACCGTATCTGTTCTTTCCCTAGCTCAGGGCTTTATCAAGTCCAACGTTAACCTGTTCAGAAAGTACTGGTTTAGTACTGAAAGAGATCTCTTTCTGCTTTAGTACTGGAGAGAGCAAATAAGTGCAGACTTGAAACATGTTCAGCTCTCGTGGGGAAGTCACTTCTACAGTTTACCTCATCCATTTGTGATTAAACTGGACATATTGAGAGTTTCCATTTTTAATATTGAAGGTAAATAAGTGATCTCCGCAAGTCTAAATGTACGTACCTGTATTAGGAGGTGCAGGTGAAGTTGTGAGTAAAATGTTGGATGTAACATTTAGAGACAAGTCTACCAATTCATATTCTGCAACTGGCTTTAGTGAAGAGCTATTTCTAGCTGAAGTCCTTCCTTTGACTTTTGCTTACTTAGGTATTTCCACTTGACGATGAACTGACTGGCACTTGATGCCAGCACTTGTGACACATGTCTGAGCCAAAACCGCTTGTCCTTTCTCTCTTGTGCACTCTGTGCTGGTTTCCAGTGCTCATGCATAAACTACCAAGAGTTTGTAGATTCCTGTTACACCTAGACAATGACAACTGGCAACCTATGAATCCTGTACTATCTCCTCAGTAATTTTCTGTGTATTTTTTATTCTTCTAAAAACCAAAAATCAGTACCTAATTTGGAGTGGAGGGAAAAAATGATCATTTCATACAAAGTGCAGCTTAATGGCTATACAAACAGATTCTTGACTTCTACCCGTATAAGAATGCGTCTCAACAATACATCCTTAGAACAGAGGTATTTTGAGTACTTTGGAGACTTGTGTAATCACAGTCTACATTGTCCCCCATTGATGGGATGCATGTCATAACTCTGACCAGCAATGGTTGTTTCATTGCCAAATGTTTGTAGGCCATCAAATGAATTGAAATTAGTTAGTGGAGGAAATGTGTAAATCTATGTGAGGCAAGCACTGAAGGCAAAATATATTAAAAATGTGAAGTTGTTAATTGGAAGTTGCATGTAACTGGGTACATGCCAATCTGTCCTGCCATCAGGTTCTTTATTTAGATTATGGAAATTTCTTAAACCAGTAAATCCTGTTTCAAGTAGAACTAATTATGCAGAATGGGAAAATGTCTGTATTTTACAAATACTATGTAAGTAGCTATTCTAATTTAAATGCTTGCTGCATGATTGCCAGGGTTAATTTCAACAAGAGGAAATTATGTCTATAACAACTTAAACTAGAGTCTCTTAAAATTACATTATGTATAAAACCATGTCCAGTGGGTGTTTGTGCTTTTCTTTTGACATGACTTTCACAGAATTGAGGTCTCTAATTCTCTCTGGGGGTCCTGTAGGGCAATATGAAATGGTATAAATATGTCTGCAAAGCAAAGATTAAAAAAAACCCCAACTTCTCATCCTTCTGGGAACTTAGAAGAGAGGAATAACCAAAGGTAGGATTAGAAGAGCGCAGCTTACCTCTGTGAGAACTTAGAACAATCCATTTGTTTGGCAATAGTAAAGTATAGAGAACTATGAGGTACTGAAGATGTACTCAACATAGAATTGATAATATGTAAGGAATATTTGTGTCATCTTAAAACACTGAGAAAAGAATTGAATGTGAGCAGAATAGCCTATGCTGGTCAGCAGTGGAGAAGTTCATGCTGGGGGGTTTTTGCAGTTCAATTTAAAAAAAAAAAAATCAATTTGGGAATGTTTGTTTTTTAACTTCTTGTTCATTCTTTCTCTTTCTTGATGATATTTTTCTTTGATATTAAGGCTTTCCTGAAAAGACTGGAAGCAGTGAAACCAACTGCTGGTATGAGGCGTTCCGAACAACTGATGGACTATCAGCGCCAGATGAGTTACCTAAGTTCTTCACCGTCCATAAGAAGAGGAAAATCTGCTTTCAGCCAGCTTAGTCCTTCAAGTAAGTACTTTGACATTGCAGGTTATTGCATTTCTTTGCAGGTGTTTGTCTTTTTATAATTCAGGATTGTGAAGCACTTATTGCTAAGAATAGCAAATAAGTTCCTTTCTCTGCCTTCCTTAGTTTGATCATTTATCACGCAGAAATCATCAGTGACCTTTTATTTTTTTAACCGTACCAAAAGTGTGACCATATGGATTGTTTAATTACCATCCTAAATTTCTAATAAATTGTCCTGTTAGTCATCTTCTGTAAGAAGGTAAAAAAATCACTGTTGTAAAGAAATATGTTTCATTTTGCTATTGAAAGAATCCTTATTGAAAGAAGAGAAGGAAAAAAAAAAAAAGCAAACACAACAACCCAGAACAAAACTCCACAAAAAGCCTAAAGAAGATTCCAGTTCTCATTGAAAAAATGTAAATCTACTGATAGTAGTCTCGTTTATCTTAGAAATTGTGTGTGTGATACTTGGAAGTAGGTCATATGTCCCCATAGATCCATACGTGTCCGGCACTATGGCATAGGCTTGTTCTTTGTCCTGACAATTGACAAACAACTCATAACATTTTGGATTTTTATTCAATTTACTGTGATTTGTCTTTTTTTTTTTTCCTGGAAACCATGGTAATGGGTGTTCCAGTACTAATATAGCATGAAGTTTTCTGTTGTACTGAGCATAAGCTTTCTCGCTCATTTTTTGTGTGTGTTTGCGTTAACAGGAGGCACATCAAGAGCATCCACTGTACCAAGTACAACGAGCCAGAGGAACGAAAAGCCCGTGTCTGATTCAGCCAGTGGGGCTTTACGGAGACCTAAACCCACTAATGTTCATGCTGCTTGGTTATAAGTGTGTTCTTTGCCCCGTGTTCCGAGATGATCCTCGGACTTCTATTTTTAGTGCTTTTGTAATTTCTATGTGCAAAAATATTTCCTCCATTGTTGAGTGATTAAAATGCATTGCATACATTATAATTGCTTATAAAATGGTTTTAAGTGAACACTTTCACTTCAGGCAGTGTTTTCCATGACAGGAGGAACTTACGAAAAAGGAGGTAGTTAAATGGACAAGTTAAATGAAATTTGCACATTTTTGGTTTATTCTCAAAACGTTAAGTGGAATTTAAATCTAGAAAATGGAAGGGCAGAACTGCTGCACTCTAGGTGCAAGATGTAAAGAAAAATCTTTAGAATAATAATATTTAAATATATTGCATTAACATCATAAGCATTTAATTAATTCCTGGATCATCTTTGGTTTTCATCCTGGCTTTAGGTAAACCTTCTGAACTTTGTGGTCATGTTCTTATGACTGAAGGAATCGTATTTTTACGTCAGCATGAGAGGATGAAAAGCAGATTGTGTGTTCCTGCATGGTTAACTAGAATACTGAGGCTGCAGAAGATGTTGTTCTGCCACTCTTGCCCTCCAGGTGTTGAACTTTGTTTTGTACTCAAAGCTGTGTCTCTTCCAGATTTAAAAGACTTTTGGAAGTTACATTGGGACATTTGTGTGGGAAAGAAGCAACTAGTGCTATCGGAACAAGAGTGAAAACTGAAGTGAACAATGGTTTCAGATTCACTCTAAACAAGAGTAAGTTTTGGTTACCTGTCGAGCTAGAGCGTACTAAATAAGGGAAATACTTCATGGCTCTGCTTTTGCATATCCTTGCCCTTCTCTGTGGGGAGATACAGACTTGAGCTGCAGGAAACTTGAACACCTGATTTTGAGAGTGACTACTAACCGGGATTTAAAACACAAATAAACAAAGCAGTAGAAAATAGAAAATCTTGTTATGCTTCTTGACCTATTTAAGGTCATGTTCATACCAAATATTTGTAGTAGTGTCAGATAAGCTTCGGTATCAAGATAAATTACAAGGGGAACAAAATTTGATGGAATTGGTAATCGCAAGTAGTAGGTGGTATGTTTTATTTCTATACATAAAGGCAAACTTTCAGAGAGCTTATTTTGTAGGACTGTAGTCTTATAAAGAGCATAAACTGTGATGCTACTATCCATGGATATTGCTGGAACCGTGCTTGCTTCCCCAGCTTCTTCCCAGGAGAGGTACAGGAAATCGCTTTCATTATGCATTAAGTAAAAAAAAAAAATTTGTATTCACTAATGCTGGGTCTTAGCCCTACAAAAAGGGATGTTTTTGTTATTCTTTGTTTGTGCTTGCATGAGGGCTCAGGCTTTCAGGTGTTCTGCATTGCAGCAAACCTTTTACTTGGTCCTATGTGATTGTTTGGCAGAGCTTCTGCCCCTGGTGACCTGCGGATCAAATTTAGCTGTTTGACAATATTTGAACTTTTAACCTTAAGCAGCATTGTGGCAAACGGATTTTTGTTGTAATTATTATTCATTGATCGGGACTGTAAGGATTGTTTTGCTTAGTGCTGCTGTATTTATTTGTATTATTGTACTAATTAAAATTATTCCCTGTTTAAAGATTTTTTTTTTTGTCCTTGAGTGTGAGTATCAAGGTCACAGTTGAAATAATTTTGAATGTTCATATGGTAATCTTATTCTGTGAAGAAATTTCACAAAATGGATTACTTTTAATTGCTTAACCTTACTTTATTTAACTTTGGTATGAAAGACTATCAATTTTGTATGTCGCTTTTGTAAATCATAAGAAATATTTAACATTGTTTGTAATTGCAGTAGCTTCTTTCAGAATTTTATAATTGGTATTAAGGTACAAAATCAGTCACAAGAGGAGTTTTTTCTACTATGTGCAGTGGAAGAAAATGCAAAGAATCAGTTTATTCATTCATACACACTTCAAACCTATTAGTGACTTTGTGGTTATTTTTTGAAGACAGACACATTGACAGGTCTTCATTAAGTTAGATAATCTCATCAGGATTTTTATAACAACAAAATCTATTTCTAAATAGACTTCTGTCTTTTTAGTGAGCTACCACTTTACATTCTCTTCTGCTTTCTTTTTTTATTATAATTATTTTTATTTTTCTCTCTCCAGAAGATGTTTGAAAGTAAAGTGCAAGCAGCTTTGCTTTCTCCTTAAAGTGAACTGCCACACAGTGTCAGGGAGGAGCCAACCTCGCTGCTGAAGTGACAGGATCGCTAGTTTGGGTGACTGTGCTGGCTATTGACCTCACGACTATGAGAAATGGCCTGTGATGCCTCTGTCATGTGTTTGCCCTGGCAGTGTCCCTGCCTCCTTGGGGGCTCCTCTTCTTCCAGGATAGGGTTCTTTAAGACTGTCAGTACTGTCAAAAGCAGGCCTGAGCTCAGATCACTGACTCTGACAAGAACAGGAGTGATGATGTATCCCTGTCTGGATAGGTGACAGATGAAGAGCATTTTCCCAAGCAGACCACTGAATACTGTAGAACTCAGTTTTAATCCCAGCAAACCTAAGACTTGAGCTAATCTGGGATTTCTTATATGGAATTCCTCATATGGAATGTATAGGCTTTCCCTTGTGCCAGAGCCTGTCTTTTATCAGATTGCTTGCAGTCTTCACTGCAGATCCTGAGCCATCCCTGCTGTCATCCTGCCATTCAGATGAGGGTTTGTCTGATTGTCCTAAATCAAAGGGCTGGCTGGATTGGTGTTTTCTGTGATTTTTGGAGACTTTACATTGGACTGTATTTTCCTGATTCTCATCTAATGAGTTTCAGGATGAACTCCTGTAAAAAGCCTGAGACCCAACCCTCTAACAGGTTACCAGTAACATTTTGATTCCAGTGGTTTTCCTTGTTCTTGATGGTCAATAGACAAAAATAAACTCCCGCCTTCCCAGCCTGGGTAGTTCATTGAGTCACCTGGTAGGTGAGAGCTTGTGCTTTTCCCTGGAGCAGTCTGCACACGAGTGTGGTAATGAGGGCAGTGAGGTCACATACATCAAGCCAAGCTGTGTAGTAACAATCATCATATGCAGGCAATAATGAATATTTACACTGTGATACAACAACAAGAAAAGGGGGAGTGGAGGGTGGGGAGGAAGGCTCCTTCTGTACAGAAGAGGTATCTCTTATGAGCCAGCTACACAGCATCAGGTGAAATCTTTGATCTTTACCTGCTCAAAGTCCTGGGTGAACCATGTCATTTCCACTTCATAAATGAGAAATGTACAAGTAAGAGCAGCACCTGGACCCATCTTCCCTGACTGAAATTATGTTGAAGTTGTATTGTTTCAGGTAGCAGCAGGGATTGCTAAGACTTGTGATGTCTCTCCCTGACATCCTACACAGCTAGTGGTACTCTCCACTGTGTGTTTCTATTATTGCATGTATTGTCTTTTCCTCCAGTGGCATTTTTTTGCACTGATATTCCTCACTCTCCTTTTTAATAGCATTTACTCTGTTGGTTTAAACCCCTTTGGTTTTTGCCCTCGTATTTTCTTCTGGAATATAACAACTTCTTTCATTTACACTCCTCTGAAGTTTCTCTTGCTTTGTCTGAATTCTCTTAGTGCTCAATCACAGGTAAACTTCCCCACAAGGTTTGGTGCCCCTGCCTATTGCAATCTGTCAGTGTCTCTAGTATCTTTGTAGCCAACTCAGATCTTCTCCGAAATGTCCAAGTGCCATATGCAGCCCTGTCAGCAAAGTAAATGTGAAACAGTTGCTTCTCCT
The DNA here is from genome assembly GCA_013396935.1 of Baryphthengus martii. Lineage (NCBI taxonomy): Eukaryota > Metazoa > Chordata > Aves > Coraciiformes > Momotidae > Baryphthengus > Baryphthengus martii. Next base: position 34,302 of record VWZK01001538.1, read on the forward strand.
AAGGAGAAAGAGAAAGGGCAGAAGTAGGCTGGGAAAGCTTTTAATTAAAGACTACTGCAATAAGCATTTGAAAAACAAGATCTTCCTCACAAACATGATTCAGTAGGTTGCAACCTCAGTTACTTACTACAGGGAAGAAACCAGACCAAGTATCTACAAAAGGAAGTGACTAAGAACTCAGGCCAAGTTGAAAGAGACACCATCTTCATAGGACAAGTAGTATCAAATTCAGCAATTTAAACCCACTATGATTTTTGGATCAGTTCTCCCCAAATGCTTCACTTCAGGTAGACAGATGTTGCTTCCAGATACTTTCAGTGGTTTGTACCTGCCTTCAGGGACACAGAGCTGATGGTCTGAATCTGTAGCAGACACAGCCCATCTCAGCTAAGTAACAGAGCACTAGGACTACCTGCAGCTGACTAATTTCAAAGATAGGAAAGGGATAATTGGAAGCCATACATACAAAGTAAATGATGCAGCTGAAATGAAAGCTTATTTGAGTATTAATTGCTTAGTCCTCCCCTTTTCCTAGGTGGATACATAAACTACATCTAGCCAAATGTCTGCTAACTGAACCACTGGACACTTTCCCTCCTCTGCCTAATTAGAACCTATTCTTCAGTGAGCTCCCAACCATACAAGAGCTAAAAATTAAAAAACTCTGTATTGAGCATGTTCTGATCTCACTGGTAATTAATACCTCAAGGTGATAATAGTGGTATAGTTGAAAATATAGTTGTTAAAATGACTCCAAAGTATTCTATTCTAGAATACTTTCAAGTAAAACAAGCAGCAATGATTTCACTATTAAATGGAAACACATTTCAAAGCTTAGGGTAACATAAAAGAATTATCAAAGCAGCTAAGACTATGTGGTAGTTTACCTGTAAGACAACTGGCTGCAGTACCCTCAAGCTGAATCCACTTGTGTTTGCTACTGTGGAGTTATCAACCATTTCACTCACCAAAGGTTCTGATGAAAAAACTTTCAAGAGGTTTAGGCAGTACCAGACAATCACTAATAGCTTAAAGGACCTAAGGACATGCTTTAATGTGTTCAGTGTACTAAAAACAACAAGAAAAAGTTCATTAATATATTAATTTATTTCCTTGTTTCCATTTTAGTTCAATTGAACATCAGAGCAGACAACTTTTTGCTTTGTGAAGATACAGGGAAATTCTGAAACACTATTTCCACATTCTGCAAAGTATGTTTTAAAAATCAGATTATGGTTTCAGCCATATGATTGTATAATTTTAGTGAAGAGGCTGCAGTCAAACTCAGCCTGGTGCTTCAGTATAGTTAATATTTTTAGACAATTTTCACTTAATAGCACATTAAAAAAATACAGCTTTAGAAGACAACATGATTAATTCATGTTGTAAATGTCACACATTCGGGTAGCTGGAGCCATCACTTAACACAAGGTATTTCTGAAGATCTCATTCTATCAAGAGTTCACAATATTACATTTTAAACTAGGTATAGACCACCTAAGTCTTGTCTCCAGACAAAAAATATATTACCTGAAATTTTAAGTATAATATATACACAGGTTCCAATACAAATGTTGGAGGAATTTTCATACAAAATGTAACTATGATGTAGTGGACAATTTAAATTAATGCATCCTCATCTCAATCACATATGTTACTCAGATTTTATTCTGTTTCCCTAGGAAATATTTTGCTGTCCATTACATCACAATAGCATATTTTAAAAAGTTGATTGAGAACAATTGAACTACATTATGTTGCTTTAGACATATTTCTTGATTTCATCGTAAAGTACTAATACAAAAGCTCCGCCCATGCCTCTCAACACATTCGACCAGGCACCTTTGAAGAATGCTTTGGATCCTTCATCTTTAGCTATCTTCTTCCAGCAATCAATTGTGCCCTTGTACATAATATCAGCTGTGGAAATAAACATAAAGGTCAGAAAACTTGAAGTTATACAGCAAGTCTGTTGCAACTTTCATATACTTAAACCAAGGAGGAATAAACCAAGTATAGCTAAGAATTTAAAATTAATCCATTCATCAAAAGTAATTAATTCTCCATATGGATATCAAACCAAGTCAACTCTCAGCCTCTTAAGTGAACATGACAGAAACAACCAGCCATAGATTTCCCATAGCTTTTTAAGGATTCCAGTAAGAAGGTAATTTATTTCTCAGCATCTCCCATCATATCTCAATGAAGAGATACTTTCTGCTGTCAGACCACCACAGAAGCACTTATTCTTACCTCCCTTTCGGCCAGACTGCATCATCATCCTACGCCGCACAGTATCAAAAGGATAAGAAACCAGCCCTGCTACTGCAGTGACAGACTGGGCAATCATCCAGCTCACCACGATATGCACGTTCTTTGGATCAGGCAACATACCTGTCATCAGGCACAAAGGAGCAGAGTCAGTACGGAGAGAAAGGGTTACGGAAAGATGGCTGTGGAAGGAAAAATCACCCACCAACCCCAGGAGTCATTCAATCAAGTCAACTCAATCAAGCATTCAACTTCTCCATCCATATTTGACTATTAAGAAGTACTATAAGTGAAACAAGTTTATAGAACTCAGATTTTAGGATCCAAGCCCTCTTCATGCTCCCTGACCAAAAGATCTTTCCTGCAGAACACTCCTAGGCTTGTGTCATGAGCTACAAAGAGTAACAAACTACCATACAAGCCCATCTTTACAAGCCTGGAAAGTGTCCAAAAAAAACCTTCACAAACCAAGAGTTCTGCTCAGAGCAGCGAATGCAGCAGGAAAGCATTTCAGAAACACCTTGTGTATTATAGCACTGGCACCCTGAACTGAGTGAAGCCCTACTTGTCCTTGTACCATCCAGTGCCCTTGAGTGCCTTTACTGGCTAGACCTTCCCTCGCAGTCACTTCTCCATGCACTTCTTACCCTTAGCTGTGTCGTAAACCCCAAAGTAGGCTGCTCTGTAGATGATGATGCCCTGAACAGACACGCTGAATCCTTGGTACAGGCCCTTCAAGCCATCAGACTTGAAGATCTTGACGATGCAGTCGCCCAGCCCAGTGAACTCCCTCTCGCTGGCTCCTTTGCCCACATCGGCTGCCAGCCGGGTCCTGGCAAAATCCAGCGGGTAGACGAAGCAGAGGGAGGTGGCTCCCGCAGCACCCCCAGATGCCAGGTTTCCTGCAAAGTAGCGCCAGAACTGCTTGTGCCTGTCCACGCCCCCCAAGAAGATCTGCTTGTACTTGTCCTTGAAGGCGAAGTTGAGGGCCTGGGTGGGGAAGTACCGGATGACATTGGCCAAGTTGCCTCTCCAGAAGGAAAGGATGCCTTGCTCCTTTGGGATGCGGACTATGCAGTCGATGATGCCCTTATACTGCTTCTCTGCCGTAATCTGTTTGCTGGCATGCTGGACCTACAGGGAGAAAAAGAAGGAGGGGTGGAAGGGTAGAGAGGGGTGCTGCAGAGGTGACCCCGCACGGCGGCCCGCAGAAGGGCAGGGACGGGGCTGGCCCCGTCGCCTGGCCCGGCTCCCGCTGTTCTAGGCGGTGCTGAAGGGCCCGGGCAGCTCACGCGTAACTGGAGCCGGCCGAGCTCCTTCCCATATTTAGTCAGACGGGCCGGCACCCGCCGCGCNTCGCGCGGCAGCGCCGCCACGTTCCCCGCGGAGGCAGCGCGAGGGCCGCGCCGCTCGGGACGTTTAAAGGGCAATTTAAAGTTATCTGGTGGCTGCCGGGGAACGCTATGTCAGAGCATGTGCCTGCTGTATTAATAGCTCCCGGGAGGCACTGGAGGGGACCGAGGAAGCCGGCCGGAGTACCTCAGGCAACGTTAACTCTTTGGCGCGGCTCGGGGGCTGGCCTCGAGGGCCAAAGGCTTGCCCAGAGAGATCTGGAGCAGCCAGCGTCCAGCCTGTTGACTGAAGCCAACTCGAAGAAGCACGCGAGCTTTGAGCTTTGCCTTTGTATGCAGATTCACACCACGAAGGGCAAGGTGGGTGCAGATGCTGAGCGGGCGCCCTGGTGTGGATGTCGTGCCCTACAGCAAAGGCCACCGGGGATGCGTAGTCAACTTGGAAGGTGGTGCAATGTTTATGAGCACTAGTGACCAGAAAGGGGCTCGACCTCTCAGAGTCAGGAATGAAAGGAGCTGCTTTGTCCTTGGTACACTGTGTGAACTTAAAAACACTGAGGTCTTTAAATATCCCGGCATGCTCTAGGATGTGGCTTTCCCAAAAAGGATACGACATGCTTTCCTGCATTGTATCCTCGTTTCAACCCTGCAAGGTCAGACCCTCACAAAAGTCACAGTTAGTCCTCTCTGAAGGAGGGAGGGAGGGGAAGGAACTCCGGGAAGCATGTGTTCAGGCACGCTGAAGTTGCGTGACTTGCACCGGATGTGAAATAAGAGTAAAGGCTGTAGTGAAACCTGCCTTCATTCAGTGTCTGGTTTTTAGGGAAACATTTGAGTCTTAAGTGAAGACTACATGGTTCCCTCAGTAGTTTCCCTGTTTCTCATCTGTTCTTTCTGGCTTGACTCCCATGAGAAAGAAAGAGCTTTTAGTTCACTGTTGGGTGACTTCGTTGCACAAACTAGTTACATGAAAGCCAACGCAGCAAGTTGTAGGTGGATACCTGGGAGTTTACCTTAAAAAAAGCTTTAAGATGTGTCCCTAGGACAATGTTATACTGAGGGTTGCACAGAGTAATGGGTCTGCTTTGTTTTGCTAATACAGTATCAAATATGGAAATAGGATTCATCTTAATGTAGGTGCTAAAAGATTGGTCGTTCCATGAAGAGACATTCTCTTCAGGACAGCAAATCTCTTCTCACTGACGTGTTTGTTAGGGTGAGTCAATGAGAGTAAATCTGATCCTCCGTCTCTCTTGCCCTCCACTACTCTTAAATCTCTTTAGAGGTGTCTTCTCATGAACCTCAGCTCTGGGAAGTGGATGACAGCTTTGCACCTTGGCCAGCCTAAGCAGATGGAGCCTTTCCCCAGCTTCTGAGAAAGGGCAAGAGAGCTCCCCTGAGGAGACCTTTTTCCTGAACAAGGATCAAAAGCAGGTGCAAGCAGGAAGCATAGGGGATCCCTAGAATTAGACTGTGAGTTGAGGGGAGTATTGTGTGATGTGTCTACCCTTCACCTTTTCGTCTTTTTTCCTCGTACTTTGCTCCCCAGGTCTGGTGTCTCCTCTTTTCACAAGGAAGTAACTACCCCCTTTAACATCTCAGGGCTTTTACTGCTGGTCTCGTACACACCTGCAGGTTGTGGTGCTCACAGTTGCTGCCCGACTGTCCAGACTAATAAGGTCTTCTTAGTGTGTGCACTCAGGTGTCAGCCACTGCCCTGCTGACTGGTACCAGTATGATGAGAGAGACCTGGAAGAGTGGCAAGGGGAGGTTACTGGGGAGGGAGGAGAGTGGGGTGCCTGGAGTGAGACTGAGGTGGGGAGGGTCTAGCCTAAAAGTGTCTTTTGCCTGCCTCTTCTCCACCATATTTGTTTTAGCTTATTTAAATTACTTTTTTTTTTAATTACTTTTTAGTAAAGCCTCTATCATAAGAATTACAGTTAGTTTTTGAGGTGATTGTGCATCATCATCCCACCCCTCAGAGGCTCTTGGGTTTAGCAGGTATTTCTGCAGCAGTAACACTGTTTACCCGTGGCTGTTGGTATTTAAAGCAAGCAGCACCTAGAAAATGAAGAGACACTTTTTCTGCTTCTGCTATCCCTTCCCTGTGCCTGGATGTCTATCTCCAGGAGATACTCCGCTTGCAAACAGTTTTAACAAGTGCAGGGCTGGACCAGGACGTGTGTCTATTACTCTGAGGGTTATTCTTCATTTATTTTTGCTCCAAATGCCTGGTTCAGATCTTTGCTATGTATGACAATGAGGCTTTTTATGCTACTTACTGCAGGAATTCAAATGTATCCTGTAAGGCACTTACTGCTAGCTCTACCAGTACCACCAAACTTGAAGAAAAACATTTCCACTAGTTGGAAATGTCATTAAAAAAAAAGAAAAAAAAAAAAGAGAAAGGAACTTTTGAACTTTGGTGTTTTATAGTCAGAATAGTTTCTGATACTTTCGTAGAGAAATTGTTTAAAAAGTTCTGAAAGTGCAAAGCTTTCCCTTGTGTATTTTTGAAAGCCAGCTTTCAAGCCTCATCTTCCTTAGATCTTTGCAGCTTGGGAAGCATTAGCTGGCTTTCTAGGCTGAGTTTGTGAGTGCTCTGTACTGCTGACATAGCATAAAGACAGTGGAAATTGTTCCTAAAAATTTGGAGCTAAAAATAATAACCGAGATCAACATTTTCAAAAGAGATTAGTGACTGCCTGCATTGTGCTTTGATGTGTGAATAACCATCTTGAAACACTCCAGGAGATCAACTTTTACAAAGTAGCGTGGACCCTTGTATATTTGCGTTCCCAAGACACTGGGAACCCTCGTGCTGAGGCGAGGTCCGACACGAAATTAAAAAAGCTTTTCTCCAAAAGTCAGTGGTCTGACAGCAGGTACAAGGGGGAGGGAGCACAAGGAATCAGTCAGACCTGACCCCCAGCATAGACAGCCATGGGTAGACAGTGTATTGGCAGAATACCAAGAAGAAGTGTGGATTTATTTATTTATTTGTTTGTTTGTTTTTCGGGAATAATTTGCAGGGTTGTAGTAAATTTTCCATGGGTAAGGTTGGTTTATGTTTGTGGTGAGGAGGAGGAGAGTAATAGAGCTCAAAGAGGCTGAATGAGAGTTGGGGAGAAATAACGTGGTTGGTAGGGACAAACACGATCAAGAAGAATGAAGGAGTGTGGATTTTGAGTTTTGAGACATTAGTGAGGGTAATTTTAGCTTGATATCGATGTTACCTGGCTTAGGAGCCTACGTTGAGCTTGAGAGGAGGAAAACTGGACAGTAAGTGTAAGCAGCACATTGAGGAGGGAAGTGTTAGCGCTAAAAATAGCAATGGGAGTCAACACGGGGTATGTTTATTTGTTAGAACATGTCTGCAATGTGAGGACAAGGAGTTGTAGGATGGTCAAAATTTCAGAAGAAAACTGAGGATGTGAATGAAAATGGATATGAAACATCAGAAGTTATATGGCAACAGGGCAAGCATGGGGTATAAAAGTAGGAAAGAAAAAGTACCCAACATGTGACACAAGAAACAGTTGCAGGAAGTGGGCAGTACCATATTGGGTATTTCCTTTGGCAAGGATTTGTGCAGACGATGTTCAGAAAGAGGGCATTTGAGAAGTGCATCAAAAGTGGTGAAAAGCAGGCAGGTCTTCAGTTAATTTGGAAAAGTTAGGAGAAGGACACAACTGGAAACGGAGACAATTAGGTGGTTATGGATGAAGTAAACCCGGTCACAGGCCAACCAGGGTATTGAAGCTGAAGCCAGACTCAGGTGTGTGTTTGGCAACCGGCCTTCATAATTCATGAGACAGGAGTGGACAGAGAGAATCTACAGTCAGGTCTGTGCTAGAGAAGAAAGATAAAGCAGGAGGAAGAGGGCTGAGGTTAGATGGGATTTTGTCAGTCTGATGAGGTGAAAATAATGGAAAGAGAAAATGAGAAGGCATGAGGAAGGACATGACAGGCAAGGAAGCAGGTAAGAGAGGAAGGATGGGACAGCAGAGATCAGGGATGAAGCAATGGTTGCTGCAGGACCCATCAGAAGAATGACTCTTCCAGGGAGTAGGACACTGAGTGAGGGGTGCGGGTGAAATGAACAGACCACAGCAAGGAGACATTTAGGTGTCTGCTGTAGGGTATCAACAAGGACATGTTTATGAAACTTGGAAGCTTCATGAGGATGAAAGTGAGAAATTGTGAGGAAAGAAAGAGAGTCAGTTGAAATCACAGAGGAAGGCTGATAAGGAGGTAGCTGACAGTTCTTCAGAGGGGACAAAAGCTAAGCTATCGCTCAAAAGCAGATAAAAAGCAATGGGGATGGTGAGGGCAGCCCCAGTGTGAGAGTAAGGGGTGGGATGGGATGCCATGAGAAACAGAGGTCTCTGTAAGGCTGAAGCTGCGGAGGGAGAGTCTGAAAAGGGGATCCAGGAAGCGGGGACATTGAGATTTAACAGGCCTGTGGGAAATATTTGAAGTGTGTCTTCCAGCATCAGCAAGTGAAGAGAAGGAAGTGGAATGGGCAGAGGGACAGAACAGGAATGCAAGAAGGGCCGATTGAGCAATGGTAAAGTCTTGAGAGAGTGAGGAGAAGAGGTGGAGCTGCAGCAAATGTCACTTAGGGCAAAAAGCAGGCAGAGTAAGAGGTAGGGCTCGATGCCTCAGGTTGTTTGTTTAAGAAACAAGAAGGAGCAGCTGAAATAATAAAAAGGGTGGAAGAAAACCAGACTGGGTGTGGAGGGAAAACTAGAGGAGTACAGAACTAAGTGTCAACAAGAGAGCAGGGTGAGATGTGGAAGAGTAGCCCACAAGCAGGCTTAGCCAGATTAGACAGTCTCTTTAGTCTCCGTTGGCTGGTTTCTTCTTCATGCAGTATGTGGCCAGGCACATTCTACTTTTGACATGTCCTATTGACTGAACTGGTAATGACTGTACGCGCTGACTGGATGTCTTCTGCCTGGTAAAAGTGACTTACCTAAGGTGAGCACATTTTTTCAATGTTCAATGCTTCGTTGACGTCACTAAGGCTGCTCTGAGGTAGTGGAGGAGAAGGAAAGGTCACAGGAAAGAGAGGGTCACGGGGAGCCAGGGAGAAAGAAAACAAATCAAGCACTAGTCCTGCAGGATTTGATTCCTCATCAGAGGTTTATTGCACACAGTTTTCAGAACCTCAGTTTCTTGTTTGATTTTGTTGCAGTATCGGGTATGACAAGACTGCCTTGAGTCAAATCAGTTAGGCGCTAATTCCTGCTACACTAGTTGTCTTATGAATTAAAATCACAGTCTTTACTCTGAAATTAATGTCTCTTCTCTATAGGACTGTATAGTAAATACTTGGTACACTGTAGACAGAATAACCATATTGCTCAGATTTAAAACTTAACTAGTTTTTCCTCATAGGTTTCAACATAACCTTAAGAGCAAAAATAATCTTTTATGTCATAGGTGTGCAATACAGTAAATTATTGACGGGTACTACAGGCTGTCGTAAACATTTACAGTACTCTAGAATATCTGTTTGTTATCTGATAACGCAAACATAAAAGTTCACATTACAGATTATGGTAAAGTCATTGATCAGAGCTATTGTGGACAGTTTCCAAGCCATGGATATAAACAAATTAGTGACCTGTTGACTCCATAATAGTTCACTTACTATTTATGAACTCTTCTTCGGTAAATATGTTTTTGATATCAATCATAATTCATTATCCTCAGACTGTACTTTGGAAGAAAAGGCAAAGAAAAATGAAGTGACTTGCTCAACATCATTCTGTCAGCATGTGGCAAGGCATGGCCCAAATGCATGTTTCCTAGTTTTGCCAGATCTCTCTCGTGCATGCTGTTTCTATAGATTTTTAAATTTCCTTTCTCTCTCCACCTCTATTTTCTAATGGCTCAAGACAACCAGCTGAACTCGGTTTATTGGTTTTATGGTTTTATCAGTCAGATAACCGGCATTGCATTGCAATAGCAAAACAAAGTAATCGTATTTTTATATTACAGAGACAATTGCAGGCACTAACTGTAGATATGACTATTAGACACACTTGCAACAGCTATTACCACAACAACTTTAATAGAAATTCAGGCTTATTTTCAAGTGAGAAGTCATCAAAGTATATTGCTCAGTGGATGAATCATCCATTTCGTATCGCCCTACATGCTGGTTGAATAGTTCACAAATGCATTGCTATTTTAATTCAAATAACATTGATTATAATGCAAGACATGTTTCCGTAATAAACTGAAGTATTAATCTTTGAGTATTTTGCAAGAAAATGGCAGATTGAGGCCGGCTCCACACGACACATTGTTAAAAGTCTGGCTATATCGATCAAGACCGTGGGGAAAAAAAAAAATCACACCCCTGGTTTACAGAGCTGCACATGCACCTCTCCATCCATTATGGAGATGCAGTTTGGATTGGCAAAAGAGTTATTTTTTTATGAGACGGTTTACTTCATTTGAGGTGCTTCGATTATGCTAGCAAAAATCTCCTTTTTCCCCCAGATCACTTGCTTCTTTGCTAAGGGGCTTTGTTAATTGAGAGATGAGCCTTATCAGCTATGCCTGAGCACGTGACAGTTTCCCCTATTTGCTCATATGCTTGTCCTATCCCTGTATACACTACACCCCAACCCTACTGAAAAAAGTAGATAGGTAATTGTTAAGAATAGATGTGTATAATGTCTGCAGCCTAATTTTGGGTCATGGTGAAGGCGAAGGGGTGAGGCCGTTGCTCCAGAAAATATGGTATTCTGGTTAAAGTGATCAGCTGAGGTTGGTGAAATGGGACAGCGATGCAAAGGGCCTAGATTCCTTCTTAGGAATGCCTATGTTATAGACCACTCTCTCTTATGTTTTTTTTTCGTTCCCAGCTAGGATCCTGTGTTATGCCAGTGACTTTTCCTCATGAACCATTTTCCTCTAAAACTACCTGGAGCAGAGCTAATCAAGACTTTGCCAAGATTAGCATTTTTTTTTTTTTCAGTCAGAAGCTATCCAACTCATTATAGCATAAGCAAGGAAATACATCCATTTCAGCAAAAAATCCTCAAGTCCAGCATGTATGCATGAAGGAAAGAAAGGTCTGCAGAGCAGCCAAAACCTCAGCACCTGGGAGGCCTTTGTTGAAGACAATAACCACACTCTGAAGGGAGAGAAGAGTGGTTGAGATGGTCTTTAGATGTCAGAGTTTGTTTCTTCTGCCATGTGAACAAAATCTGGGGCGGGGGGGAATGCAAAAAAAACGCCAAACCACTCCAAAAACAAACAACCAAACAGTAGAGACAGAAACTAGACAAAGCAGAGAGTGGGCTAAAGGGGTGGGGTTTGGGTAGGAAGTCCTTGAGGTTGGGAATGGCAGAGGAGCACACAGTGGTGTCTGAGACAGAGCTAAAGAAGACAAGTATGTGTGTTTGTCCTAATGAGCACCATTCTTGGATTATTCTCAGCATTTTTTGTCTTGAGACCAGGGTGACAGGCCTCTCTCTTAAATTGTTGGGCTAAGGATCTTGAATTTTTAATAACTTGAACTTTCTTTGTCTGCTTTGCTCGTTAGTTGGGCATACTTTCTGATGGATCAATTCTGATTTGTTAGTCTGTGCTATTTAGCCTCATAGTTATCTCCTATTTAGCTTAGTTCAATATTTAGCAGGTGTGATCTTTTTCTGTGGGTGGTGTTGCTGAGCCTGTGTGTGTGCAGTGATCTGTCTTTCTCTCTAACTTTTGCTAACTTAATCAAAAGATTTGTGTAATAAATTGCAATGTCTGCTGTTTTAGAACATTAATCCTGTCTAGATGACTGTCGGTAAGTCATTTTCATACCCTCAAGGGTCACTGTCCCTGAGGAGAATGCCGACAAGAACAGGTGCTTCCACTTCTGCACCGTAACAGGCTGAAACCACAAGACAAAACCAACCATTGTCAAGCTGAAGAATTCTATGCTGTGGTTTGTGACACTGCTGCTTCTTGTATGACTTGATCCAGTCAGCTGCAGACCTGTGGCCAGTCACGATGACTGCATGGCCAGTTGATGGACAGCTGAAAGAAACAGTAAAGTAAAGGTAGAAGTAACTTCTGCTTCTTTCCATGGGTCTGACCGTTAGAAAGTACTGCTCTGTGTGTGTAGTCTGTCATTTCAGTACCGGATACAGCATCTGCCAAGGGCTCCTCAGTTCAGCTCAAAGCTTTTTGTGTTTAAACTAGACAAGAGGCATCTTTAAAGAAGAGATCCAGGATTGATTTAAAATAACAGCTGGTGTCAAATCTGTTGTGTCCCTCGATGGGGTACTTTATTGCTTCAGAACTCAGTCTGGAAAATTCCCAGTTCCAAAAATTCCTTTGGATTTGGATTTGCCCAGCTGAGCTGATAGACATGATATGAAAGGAAGAAATGATGGGGACAGAAGCAGAAGTCAGGAGATTATTCGATTGTATGGTATGTAACCTCAGCTTGACAAAAACTCATTCTGTATTTCCTTTAGTTCTAGAGAATGATTGCCTGTTTCTGATTCCATGCAAAAAGAGACCTTTTAATAATTTCTTGTAAGTCATAAGAAAGGAAGATACTGAATTAATGTTGCTGTATTGCTTGAAATTATATATATAGTATGTACAGTTGTATTATAGATGGATAGGAATGAGTATCTGCTGTAAAAGTGTCTTATAGGCCAGTGCTGTAGAAAGAACTGTCCTTTCACTTCATTTAATCTCTTCTGATTTATAGTAGGGCGCAGTAATGGAAGAAATTGAGCTATTCTCTTTCTTCCATACAGCTATAATGAGGAAAAAAAGGGAGATGTTCTGAGTATACATAGTGAGGAAAGTGGAGATTGTGGGAACAATCATCCAGACACAAAACGCTCTTGAAATGGTCAGGCTGAGATAAATTGTCTGGACTTTTTAAGTTACTTCCACAAGCTGTGTGAGTCTGCTGCTTGTATGTTATTTACCTTTCCTTTCAGATGTTACGGTGCCTGGCACTGCCTTCTGTACATAGATCAAGGCCAGTGACTCAGGTCAGAAGTAACAGTTCAAATGCAATAGATACAATACATCTTTATGTAATTGAAAATAGCCTCTGTGGCTTCCATGTGTTTCCATCAATGTCATGCTTCATTTTTCTGAGGCATTTTTGAAGTTGCAGACTTTCTGCTTTGCTGGCAATAATCCACAGGCAGGAAGAGCTAAAAAAATATGAAAAGTGAGACAGCAGTGCCCCTGCTACCCAGCAGCTTGTTATTATACACATTTGTCTCCTGTTCTGCCCCTCACCTCTGCAAAACAAGATTTTTTTAAAAACCCTAAGCTCAGCACTCTTCTTCTCTTCTCCATTTTCCTCCGCTTCTAAAACACCCTCACTTCCGGAGAAGATGTTCCATTGACACAGCTTTTGGGGAAACTACCCTAAAGCTGTGCACTTTCTCCTACTGGGCACCGCTCGGCAGGGGAGATCGTTCTTAGCTAAAGGAGTAGTAATAGGGGTGGGAGGAGGTTGGTTACAGCAGGGGCTGAGAAGCACGCATTTGCATTGGCTCCTTTTCCCTGCCACCTCTCCGCTCTTCAGCAAGCGCGGGTTTATTTTAGCACTGGCCTTCTGGAGCAGGATTCATTTTCCCCTGAATAGGTCAGCCTGGGGCAGAGCCAGGATCCATGGCCTTCCATAGCTGGGGTGACTCGGGAAGCCGGAGATACCTACTAAGTAGACGGGGCCTCTAACCGCTGGGCCTGAGCCCAGTACAAGAGAAGTATCCTGGAATAACCTTTCTGATAAACAGCAGAAGAATCCCCGTAGGGTCTTTTTTTCAGAGGCTGGTGTCGGGCTGAACCAGGCTGTAGTGCTGCCCTCTGCTGTTGGAATTCGGGGAAAAAAAAAAAAGATAAAGGTGATAAAATCTAGTAAAAAGTTAACAAAATGTAACTAGAAAAGCAGCAGTATGAGAATACAGGAATGATTTCATCCTCTCGTTTCATACAGTGCTTCAGCCAGTTGAAATGTGCCCTCATGTCTTCACTAGCATTTCAGTCTGTAGCAGCAGAATATAGCTAGTAGTTTTATTGGGGTTTAGCACTGGTGGTGTCCTTGTGGCTGTACAAAGCATCTTGTGAAACAGAAGTCATCCTTTCTGGCATGCTTGTTTGCATTTCAGTGTGCAGGGGAGATGCAGATGAAGGAATTTCCATCAATAATTCAGATTTTTCCAACTTCAGTATTTTTCTTCTTATTATATAGAATGATTAAATTCCTTGCTTACAAGTACTTAAGATAAAGTTGTGTAGAAAACTACAGCTATCCAAAATTACTCTTGCTTAAGTATAGGATGCAAAAAGGTGTCTAGGGCATTTTTATCCATAGCTAATCTGTGAGCCAGCATGGACAAAAACATGGAAGTAATCCAGTATTTCCTTCAGAACTAGAGGGAATTGCCTTCGAGGGCAGCGTTAAGAGCTGTATGTAGGACTCTGTTCTGGAACATAACAGCTGCATCTGGGCTGATTTCATAGAATCATCAGGGTTGGAAGGCACCTTGAAGATCATCCAGTTCTAACCCCCCTGCCATGGGCAGGGACACCTCCCACTAGAGCAGGTTGCCCAGAGCCCCATCCAACCTGGCCTTAAAAATTTCCAGGGATGGGGCTTCCACCACCTCTCTGGGAAACCTGTTCCAGTGTCTCACCACCCTCACAGTGAAGAACTTCTTCCTAACATCCAATCTAAATCTACCCTCCTCTAGTTTGAATCCATTCCCCCTTGTCCTATCACTATCCAACATCCTAAAAAAAGACCCTCGCCAGACTTCTTGTAGGCCCCCTTCAGATACTGGAAGGCCACAATAAGGTCTCCTCGCAGCCTTCTCTTCTCCAAACTGAATAACCCCAACTCTCTCAGCCTGTCTTCATAGGAGAGATGCTCCAGCCCTACTGAATGAAGTAAATGAGTTTGTGGCACACGGTTCAGGAAAACCACTGCTTCACTTTGCAAAACATCTTACAATGTTAAGCCTTGATTCTCATCTTCATGTTTGTGTCTTTAAATGTGATATACATGTTTCACTTTTTGATACTGATTTTTAAATCATTGCCTTCAATGTTTTTGCTTCAAGCATCCTGCCCTGACTGTGTGGGATTTTGATTTAGCTATCAACATGCCTTTGAGAACACAAGTTATGGCACCCTTTCAAAGAAGCTTCTCGCCTTCTGACTGGTACCAAAAAAAACCCTAAAATCTAAAAACTCTAAATAAAGGGAGAACTGATCAATGACCCTGTGACTCAATTAATATTGTACAATGATATATAAAAGCAACTGTAGTCGTTAATCATGTCAGCATCTCAACAGATTGTTGTAGGGCATGCAGAGGTTTGCAGTGACTTGTTTTTATAGGCACTTCATGAATGAAAAAATAAATCAAACCTTCTACCAAAATGTGGGAGTTAATTAGTGATTTTTAGAAGTGTGATTTGACTTTGGGAAGTGGCTGTAACAGTGGAGCTGTGAGGCTGTTCATTGACTCCCCCTGCCTTCAGGAGTGAATATTTTTATTGCTGTTAAACTGTTTGCTAACATCTAGACCTGCAACCTCAAGCTGGGCTTTAAAGGTAAGAGCTTTTGTGCTTGTGTTGCACACTATAACAGGCCATAACTCTGGGCCCCTTTTAGGGTAGACAGAGAACCAGTAAAAGTGCCTGTTTAACTTTCCTTTCCACTTGGTCCGCTCTTCAATTTTGAGATGGTTTGGCTTCATTTCCCAGGCTCCCAGTAGCAGAAGAGCAAGGAGAGAGATTATACCATTTCCTGCCTGGGATGCTGAAGCAATATCAACACCTCAGCCGGGGTGGCATGAGGACCTGGTTGGCTAGAAGTGATCCTATTGCTCTCTGCATAGGCCAGGTTTTTGGTTGTCTGGCATTTTGATTGCACCACATCAGCATTTGCAGCAGAAAACAATTCTAAGGGAAGATAAAATACAGATCACTTTTATTTGTCATCTCAGATCTTGAGGATGTGGGTTGCAAAAAATGGGAAAGAGTAAAATCTGATTCTGTCTTTTCTTTCACAGATTTCACAGAGAAATGGAAGATGGGAGAATCAGTCCAGCAACTGATGTGACTGCAGTTGAAGTCAGGTTGGCAAACTTGTTTCAATCTGATTTAATTTCACTCTTGGTCATGTTCTTGTAAGCACCTGTCCAATCACATTTATTTTGTTTAATATGCCAGCCCTTCGTGAGTGTAAACCATTCGAGTCTGTGAAATTTGAAACACAGAAAAATAACCCCTGATAGAAGAGAGGATTTTTTTTTTTTCCAACAATAATAGTCTTAGGACAGGATCCCACAATTTGGTGCTACCACAGGGGCACCTTCTGAGATGTGTCCAAAAATCATGCGTTAGAAATACTTGTATCGCTCTCCATTACAGTTAGCTAGTTGGCACGTAGATAAGGACACTGTGAATAATCTGCACTGGGACAGGTGAATTGCACACCAGTTTCCTGCAGTGGAAAAGGAAAACTGTTGAGAATTTGTGGGCTCCGCTGTATGAGAAATGGCAGCATCACCAAGTTCGTTTGAAGAAGGAATATTTGCACAGACTTGCAAAGACAATCAGCCTTCTTCCATTAGGTGATTTTTATAGATCCTAGGTGTTTGGATACAAGGGTAGATCTTTCTGATATTTTTTTTTTTTTTTTTGTTGGTTAGTGTGAGATGCTCTGCAGAGTCTTACCCATCTGTGTGCTCTCAGTCCCTTACAGAGGCAGACAAACCACAAGCAGTAATCAATGGAGAAATGCTCGGTCCTTATCACCTTTGCACTTCTGCAATATGAAGCTGACAAATCTTAGAATCATAGAATGGCAGGGATCGGAAGGGATCTCTGGAGATCGTCCAGTCCAATCCCCCTGCCAGAGCAGGATCACCTAGGACAGGCCACACAGCAACATATCTAGGTGGGTTTTGAAAGTCTTCAGAGAAGGAGACTCCACAACCTCTCTGGGCAGCCTGTTGCAGTGCTGTGTCACCCTCACAGGAAATGGTTTAAGGAGCCAGGTGAAAATATCCCTTGTGGAAGAAGATCCCTGGTAGCTTAGAAACCTTGGCATCTGGCTCTCAGCTGGTGGGTGCCTGGCATGCTTCATTCACTACCTACTTGTGCCCCACAGTCACCAGAAACACAAGCCGCTGGATCCCAGAATGACGCTCTTGTATTTGCAGAATGCTGTGCCTACCTTGCAATTGAGATTTGACAGCGCTCACAAACATTAAGTGTGGATCTCATGCTACGTATTTTTTGCTAATGCTTATCTGTAGGCTGAGGTGTTTCTGACTGTAGTAGCCTTTATTCTGGAGGAGTTCCGATCACAGAGGACAAGTTCAGAAGTAAATGTTTAATTTGAAACATGCCAGAAAAGTGTACTAGATTCTTCACTACTGTGCTGCCTTGGTTGAGATCTTTGATGTGTTGTTTATGTAAGGCAGATCCACATACTTTATGTGCGTATGTTTCTGGAA
>VWZK01001541.1:0-22478 GCA_013396935.1 Baryphthengus martii
AACTTCTTCCTAATTTCTAATCTAAATCGACTCTTATCCAGTTTAAAACCATTACCCCTTGTATTATCACTACAAGCCCTTATAAAAAGGCCATCCCCAGCATTCTTGTAGGCCCTCTCCAGATACCAGAAGGCTGCAATAAGGTCTCCCCAGAGCCTTTTACAGACAGAATACCTGCAACTCTCTCAGCCTGTCCTCGTAGGAGAGGTGCTCCAGCCCTGTGGTCATCTTAGTGACCTTCCTCTGGACTCTCTTCAGTAGGTTCATGTCCTTCTTGTTTTGGGGGCTACAGAGCCCCAAAAACAAGAAGAGGGGGAGAGGGAGAAGGGGAGAATCACCTACCTCAGTCTGCTGGCCATGCATCTTTTGATGCAGCCCAGGATATGGTTAGCTTTCTGGGCTGCACTCACACATTGTTGGCTCATGTTGGGCTTTTCAGCAACTAGCACCCCCAAGTCTTTCTTTTCAGAAGTGTTCTCAATCTATACTCTACCCAACCTGTATTTGTGTGCCTGGGACTTCCCCAAGCCAGGTGCAGTACCTTGCACTTGGCCTTGTTTAACTTCATGAGGTTGGCATGGGCCCACCGTTCAAGCCTGTCCAGGTCCCTCTGGATGGTATCCCTTCTCTCCAGTGTGTCAACCGCACCACACAGCTTGGTGTCATCCACAACTTACTTATCTACTGCTTTACTATGAGGGAGAAAACTTATTATTCCTTCAACATTCAACTTGGGGACTAAAAATTCCTTAAGTGTTATAAAACCATGGAACCAAGGGTGCTCCCAGTGCCATGGCACCAAGTCAAGTCAGACCCTGTCAGTGAAAATGTGTGCGATAAGTCAAGATTAGATCTTATGGCAGAGAAGCATGAGCTTTTCTTTTTCTTTTGCCCCTTCTCCGGTGCAAATTTCTCCTCTCCATTTCTAATATGCTGATCATTATGGACCATCCTGCAAATGCCTGAGCTGTTCTCATTGTTCCTATGGCACCAGAAATGTTCAGTCACTCTTCTATTCAGCAAAGTTGGGATGTCTCTGAGAGAAGAGATATCTTCCTAGGGACAGAAAAGCTGGTAACTCTTTGGAAACATTCTTTACTTTGATACTCACCCATGACTTAAAAAGATACTAAATTCCTTTAAGCTATCATTTTAGCATCAATAATGTGAAACATCCTGATTTAAAAATCCATGGTGATGAGTTAGCTACCTGCTTTTGGCTGACTATCTCATTTTCATCTATTTTAAAAGCAAGTATGGAGTGCCTGGTCATAACACATAGACGGTTTTAAGAAGAAAGGAACAATTATGAAAGTGTAAATTTTGGATATATGCTGAGAAAATAATTTCCCAGTTGTGTCCCTGCAATGTTGCTCAGCATTTATTTGCATGGTAGCTGATAAAGCAGAAATGCATCCCTTTTGTAACAATGGGGCCCATTGACAGTGGTTACACCAAAGGAAAATGCTATGTGTATTCCTGACTTTTCTAACAGCTGGTTAAGAAGCGGAATATTAGCAGCATTTGGAACTAGAACAAATGGCTCGATTAGCAAAGGGTAGTAGTCACTTCAGACTGCTTTGTGTTCTTCACTGAAACTAGAGATTTTGATCCCCTGGAAAGCCAAGCACGCTGCTGGAAATTAAATGGTCATTATAATTCCATACCCAAGCCTTAAGCACTGACTCACTCCTGCTGTCATAAGCTGTGGACCTTCTTCCGCAGAACATGTGCCTCTGCCTTCTCATAAACCTGAAATGAGATATTCAACAGGTTAGATCAGCTGAACCAATCCGCTTACCCGGCTATAAAAGGGGTGAAATGTTTTATGCATTTTGTACATGAAAGCATGACAGATGATGTTGACTAATTCTGCAAATTCTCTAATTCAATGCAACTAACAGAAAGAAATATCCATTTTTCCCTGTTTGTACTGTACATTTCCTTTTTCAAAGATGTGAAGAATCTCCACTCTGCAGTGCTGATCATGCTTCCTTATAAAAACTAACAAATTTTTGTAACAAACCATTTTCATATTCATAACCATCACTGAGTTCTATAGGGCAGGATGGTTATTTTCTTTAGGAGGTTCTCGATCTTAAATTGAAACCAACAATTTCATTTCTAGCTGCTAGAAGCAGGATTCATTTTCAGCTCTTTCCATCTGTGTACTTCCTCAGGAATGAAAGTAACAGAGATTTACATGTGACAGAAAGTTCTGAAGGAAGGCAAAGGTAACCATAAGCACGCACACTGAATACAGCAAAACATGCTGCTCCAGGACTTCATCTTGGACAAGTAATTGAAGCATTATCTACTGTATACACTGAGGAACACAGGACCTCTGAGGTGTGGCAGTGAGGCTTATTTTTGTTGAGATTACCCTGCTGATGTATATTTATCCGTACATGCAAGTAATCATCTTAAATAGATTCCCACTTAATCTTGTATTCCGTAGTTTCTACGGTATACATACACACAAATAAGTCACTGTTGTGTAGCGTCACTGACACAGCACAACTAAGGCATTTTCATCTTGGCAACGGGCTCTGGCAAGCTACAGTCTACTGCCTTGTTACTACTCTAGTCAGATACATCACATACTAGAAAGAAAATAATTATGACACTGGATTTATGAAGTTCTTATTCTGTCAGCTTTTCTTTTGTCAAAATTAAAAAGTAAGAAGAAGAGCATTGGTGAGGAGTGGTGCAGGTTGTAGAAGAGAAACCCGCACGAGATCTCACAAAGTTTCTCACCTCTGCTTCAGAGGAAACCATTAATTTGACATTCATTGCTCATACACAGAACCTGGCTAGTGGTTGATCACCGGGCAAAGTACCTTGCAGATTTTTTAATTATAACCCATTTTAAGTTGATAATATTTTGCCTAACCTCATGCAGTTTCTCAAGACTTTGAGTATTCATTAACTTACAGTAGAAAGCACTGCTGCCAACACGGCAGCCATCGTTCTTCCCAAAAATGACTGTTAGATTTTGTGATATTCAAATTTGATGCAACTGGTCTGAGGAGAGCAACAGCAATTTTAGAGGTCATTATGCGTTGTAAGGCCTCAAAAATATACATCAGTTTTTCTACTGCTAAGAAACACACATTGCAAATTTTCATTACCAAAAAAAAAGAAAGAGGAAAAAAAACAATATCTGGCTTTCAATGGTCAAAATTTTCTCACTTATGGAAGTAAAGTGGTGCATTCATTTATACTGAAAAGCATTTTATTGTTATGAAGTATTTTATTGTAAGTATTTTACTGGAAATATTTTGTTGGTTTTGAAAGTATTTTATTGTTGCAAACAATATTTAAGTGTCAAAATTAACTTCATCTGTGGCAAGTCCACATTCACTATGGGCTTGTCTCAAGAAAACCTCTGAGCATGTGCCTGTGCAGCAAGTTTACATTGGTGCACAAAAAAAGTACAGTACAGAAATTGTCTACGTTTAGGTGCTTATACAGTGAATGGCTCATTTCTCATGGCTCTGAGTACACAAAGACAGTCGAATTCACTTTCAAGCTCCAGAAGGCACCTTACACACTCCAATGGGATACTGTTGCAGAAACATAGTCACCTAATATTTTTTTTTTAGATTTTGGGGGTATCTAAGACATCTGAATAGAGCTGACAGATGGTGCAAGACCTCTTTGCCCTTCTGAAGAAGGAACTGGGAGGCCCCCAGGCAAGGTTCACTAGCACCTCAGATAGCACAGGATGACAGCTTGGAGGGAACGAAATCTCAACCCCCTCTCCAAAGCCCCAACCCCCACTATGTCTACCCATCAATATCCAGCTCGCTTGCAACTAGGCTTCTACTTTTTGACCTCTGGTGCTCCAGGAGCATTGAGCCAGAGCTGCAAGACAAAGTACTGGCACTCCACATAGTGGCCCGTGATCTTGGAAAGTAGCCATTTCTGAGCTGGAGAGCCTTTCAATCCCACTGTATTTAGACTGTATTTACAGGGAAGTTAGTCCTGGGGGCCTGAATTATCTATAAAAGCTTTTCTAATGAACCCTCTCTCTCTTCCAGAGCAAAAGTTCTAGATAAGACCTTAACTTCAATTTTGCCTGTTACACAACTCAGAGTAAAACTCAAATCCATTGTTTGTCTAGTTATGAACATTTCCTATTATATTGTGAAGATTAACAGGTTTAAACGCCTGAAAATGACTAAAAAAATGAAGGAACTTGCTCCCTCCAATGCCTCCAGACTACCTACTAGCATGACAATAAATCCCTACTCTCTATACAGGAACAGGTCAGCCAAGAGTGTAAGATGTCATTTATTGCATACAGGTATCAAGAAATAAAAGGAACGAGGACACGATGCAAGCCTAGCAAAGTCCCAAGACATAATTGCCTGAATTGTTTAGGAAAACTAGTAGAGTTTAAAAGCTACCTTTTTTCCTTATCCAAGGATATCTGTACAGTATGGCATGGAAAAATAGCACTCTTAAAAGCAGAAAGAGAGTTGGTGAACCATGTATCATATTGTAGAGATGGATGAATATCTTCCAATGAAAATTTTAACTGTCAATAAATTACTCAGGGTTTCTGCGGAAACCCTGTTACTACTGTTATTATTTTAACATTAAGAACTGGATTCCCTAGAACTGGAACAGAATACCAGTATACTACAGACACAAAAATAAACTTCTATTGTTTAAGTAGACCAACATAATAAACACAGGCACTGAGATACAGCCTGTTGG
Organism: Baryphthengus martii; assembly: GCA_013396935.1. NCBI lineage: Eukaryota > Metazoa > Chordata > Aves > Coraciiformes > Momotidae > Baryphthengus > Baryphthengus martii. Next base: position 4,726 of record VWZK01001541.1, read on the forward strand.
GTAGCAGATATATGCAAGAAGAAAGTCATGGTCCTGCCTGATGCACACAGAATTCTCCTCAGCCTCCAGTGTCGGATGTTGAGGCCCACCAATGGAGAGGTGGGCCCAGGTGAACCTCATGAGGTTCAAGAAGACCATGTGCAGGGTCTTGCACCTGGGCCGGAGCAATCCACATCATCAATACAGGCTGGGGGATGAGGTGATAGAAAACAGACCTGCAGAAAAGGACTTGGGCATGCTGGTGGATGAGAAGCTGGACATGAGCAGACAGTGTGAGCTTGCTGCCCAGAAGGCCAGTTGAACCCTGGGCTGCATCAAAAGAAGTGTGGCCAGCAGGTTGAGAGAGGTGATCTTGCCCCTCCACTCTGCCCTTGTAAGACCTCACCTGGAATACTGTGTCCAGCTCTGAAGCCCTCAACACAGGAAGGACATGGACCTGATGGAACAAGTCCAGAAGAGGCCCACGAAAATGATCAAGGGGCTAGAACACCTCTCCTACAAAGACAGACTGAGAGAGTTGGGTCTATTCAGCCTGGAGAAAAGAAGGCTCCAGGGAGAACTAATAGCGACCTTCCAGTACCTGAAGGGAGCCTGTAGGAAGGCTGGAGAGGGACTCTTTACAAAGCTCTGTACTGATAGGACAAGAAGCAACGGTTTTAAATTAGAGAAGGGCAGATTTTAATTGGATATTAGGAACAAGTTCTTTACCATGAGGGTAGTGGAACAATGGAATAAGTTGCCCAGGGAGGTAGTTGCAGCCCCATTCCTGGAGATATTCAAGGTCGGTCTCAACAAGTCTCTGAGCAACCTGATCTAGTTGAGGATGTCCTTGCTCACTGCAGGGCAGTTGGACTAGATGACCTTTAGAGGTCATCATTCCAACCCAAACCAGTCTCTGATTCTATATAGAACAAGAAAGAGTAGGCACTGAGGTTCCTATTTCATTGCTACATGCAGCTATACTGCTATTATTCCCATAAACACATTCATAGGGATGGACTTTTCCAAAATAAATAATCAGTAGTACTATGTACAGTAAGCTTACTGAAACAACCTCTGACCCAGAATAATCTACTAGATTAAGACCCCAGTATATGCATAAATGTGTTAGTCAGCCTTAGGGACAGATAAAGTAGGTAATCTAAGATTGCAAATCTCAAGGCAAAATTAAAATGGCACGGTGATGAAGTCCTGTCTACTGTGATACCAGTTTCTAACTTCCACCTCAGCAGGGATTTTGATGAAATTTGGATGGTGATGGCACGTAACAGCAAGAGCAGATGCACCATGCCAAACAAAACCTTCAGGGTTCAGCTCCATCATGTAACATCAAATGTCTCAAGAAGAAGGTGACCCTTAACCATCACTGCTCCTTGAAGCCCTGTGGCTCCAAGAAGAGTTACTTCGGTGTTGCCCTTAGCATTTCTAGCTTTGCCCAGGTTGGGCACGCCAAACTCCTTAGAGCGTAAATAAGCCAGATACATGTTAGTCATTTCAGTCATTAGTTAACAGGGCTGGAAAGTCTTTCTATAAGTCCGTAAGGTAACAGGACAGGAGTGTGGTGTTCAGCGCAGTACATCATGCTAGTCTATGAAAAGCTGAACATATTTTCTCTTATTGTCACATGTTGCGAGTGTGCGCGCACGTGCAGGAGGCCACAGGACAAAGGAGAACAGATAGCTATTAGGTAGGTTTACAATAACAAAATAAATCCATCTTTGGGTTTATTTTCAACTATCAGTTTTCCTACCATCAGGTTCTGACTGCCATGCTGATTGCAATTTCACACAAATCTTGCATCAGTGCTTGGCAGGATATACTTTATTTTGGTGTAGTCTGCTGTGGTTAATCACTGTGTCTGAGATTCAGTTCTTCCTCTCCTGCCTCCTGCAGGGAGATGTTGCAGAAAGCCATCTTTTATGCACACAGCTTTCATTAGAAATCTGATGAAACACTAACAGAGAAAATGTTGCTCTCTTATTGAGTCATTTGCACTGGATATAATACTTATTCACATGTTTTATTAAAAAAAAAAGTAAGCCATGAAATCCATGGTAACGTTATAGAAGCTGAAAAAAATATTTCTAAGACTTCTCTTTATATTCAGAACCTCTTTGTGTGAGGACACAATGGATTCAACTGTGCTAAATTATCAAGAGTTGGCAAAGGCAAGTGAAAAATTCACTTTCCTGCACTGCCAGGACCTCACCACTTATTTGATGGGGAACTCGCACAGATAGCATGCAGCCAGTATTTCCAGTGCCACCTTTGCTCAAATTCACAGAGAGAAGATTAAGAGATTTGAATGGGTCTTGCTTAGCTGATGCATGTACCTGACCTGATCTCCTCTGGAGCCATACTGGCTTTCTAGCACAGACGAGAAGGCAGCAACACTGCTTCAGTGTAACCCTACCTATAGCTGAAACTACAGCCTGACATGCTCTGACAACAAAATATCCTTTTATGGAAGTCCTTTTTGGTCAGGACGATAGAATCCAGATTATCCTGTCCTATACCTCAATCACATTTGATCAGGAATCTACCTTCAAGAAACAATTTTTTTAATAGTACTTGTTTCACCAAAAATTTTGTTCAGAAACAGAAAATAGGTACAGCTCAGCTAGCTGTTTTGAAAGGACTTTAACATCATCACAAAGCAGCCATGTGCAGAGACCTGGCCAGAGCACAAGTCTCTAAATTGCTCTTTGGTTTCTTAAGTCTCAAGGAGCTTTTTAATCATATGAAGCTTCGCAATTAATGAAAATTAAACCCAAAAGATTGCTTAAAGGACATGCTATCGTAATTTTTTTCTTTTTCTTTTCCCAGCAACATTTTAATCTCTCTCATGGTTATGTTCCATGTACACTATCTCATTTCTGTCGTCTTTTCTAAAGGCAAAAGCCATACAGGACAGGAACATATTGATTGACCAATAAGATATTTCTTGTTCTAATTTTCTGAGCACTGAACTTGCATGTACCAAAGCACAGCAGCTCAGTAAAACAGCAGCCATACTAGCACGTGTAGTGCCTCCCACACTCAATGTGACAAGTGAAAGATACCTTCCCTGACCTAACTATCCCACAGTAGTTTGCAATTATTTATTATGTCAGAACATAAACAGATATGATGACAGCCCAGTCTCCCCCTGGTCTCATTCCAGCTACATGAAGTCCTTGGTCTCCAGACAGAGACAAAAGCAGCATCTCAGGCCATGACACAAGCCCAAGAATGAACCTGACAAGCTAAGCAGTGCCTGTGGGGACATGCTGGCCCAGCACTGCAGGCTGGGGACTCACCGCAGGCCCTTTTGGGCTGCTGGGATCACCATAAACATCAACACTCATATGCACTCTGACCATTTCCACCTCCACCAGCCATGTCTTGTGGAGAGAGTTTTTTTGTGGTTGCATCAGTGTAAACAGAGAACTATTCTACCAAATGCTGTGCATTAGTGTTATTCACTTTCTTCATTTTTTACATAAATATAACTGGGGGGAATAGTGAAGATCTGGCAGTAGGAGAGAGTTGTGCTCAACAATTTTCTGCACTTCACTGCTTCATTGCACCAGGCTAAAGTGATTTTGCTAGTTTTACCATAAAAAGGGTAGAAAAGTCAGGATTTTTGTGTGTATTTTGGCCACTCCAAGTTTCAGCACAGCATGTTAGTTTAAGATGTTGATCTAGGGGGTCTGTGCAGTTATATTATCCTTGAAGCTTTAAACAACCACACACCCTACCTGACACAACTGCAGAGGAGGTGGTGGATGCTACTGGAAGGATGCAACGAGCAGCTAGGAGCAGTGATGTTTTAAATGGTCTTAGCTAGACCTGCTCAGCTCCTCTGCCTTAGAGACTGCTGAGATACCTGAAAACTAGTCCAATTTGAGGTCATTTGCTTTGAAACCTTGCACTTAAAATAAAAATTTAAAAATTGTTTACGTAGGTTTGATCAGTTTAACAGTCACAGAGGTATGCAGAAGAAAACACATTTGCAAATGTCTCTTCACAACTGTTAAACTACAATCTGTCAGAGGTCACTCTGTAATGTATATAGACTAAATACTAATCTCATTAGTGAGAGTCAAGACATATATGACATGAAATATGCTACATACCATTCTCCCTATTAAGCAGCTGAGCTGTTCATCAGGATGTCAGTTAAGGTGATCTTTCCGTCTTCTCCATATATGTGCTCACATATTGATCTGACTGCACACTGAAACCTACATTTGTAATACCAGAAAAATAAATAAGTCATAGTGGACAGGCTGAACATAAAGTAAATTCCAACTATACCACAAACTTTGAGTAATTTAATGAAAAGTGTTTTAGAGGACTGATGATTTTCTGCCTTTCTTTTCATGTCTTTTTTGCTATTCTCCTTTCTTCAGGTTTGTACCTTTCGCACTGGTACAAACAGCTCCCTCTGCCAAGTAATTCCCATAGTTATGTCACTACCAAATCATTCTGATCCATGAACTCCTGAGGCTGTTATTTAATGACTCACTGTAATATCATGCCTTAAAGTAATTTAACTTCCTCCTATCAAACTTCCTATGAATTTTTTGAAAGATGAGTCAGAAGACGACAGCTTCTCCATTAATTAAGCTTCACAATATTTATTTCCCTCATAGGAAAAGCTTTATTGTCATTCTAACTGGTGAAATGAATGTGAAGTGAGTATCAAATATCAGTGTCAGTCATCTGTATGGCAGCAAGTAGCAACCACTGAAAGAGAATTCAAAAACCTACTTCTTGACTCTTTGTAGTTATTATTTTTAAAGACTTGAGTAACAACCTTTCAGTACCACTGAAGAGCCCTTGTGCTACACAACACTGCAAGGACTGTCCTTAGCCCTGCAGACTTCAGCTAGATTCTTCATGGGTATTAGATACTCAGCTTTGCATGATTCCTATGGAAGCCATGAACTTCAAATGAACTTAGATTTTTTAAGGGTCTTTAAAGATCTGAGCCTCCTGAACTAAATAAGAGAGAGACAGAGAGACCCAGAGTAGAGGATAAGTAAATATCACAATTATTGTTGCAAATAAAGAAATCAAGCGTAGGCACTAAAGTGGAGCTGTTCAAAAGTAGTCAGCACCAACGTGATGTTAGAAGTACCATTTTGTTACAGCGGCTCTGGGGTTAGATTAGCACAAGAAAACTTTTAGAAGTCAGTTACATTCTTGTGAAATAGTCTATAGCAGAAATATAACCTGAACCTAGAGCTCAGGGGAGTGGAAAGATCAGTAATAGATTGGTAAAGATCTTTTACAAAGGCTCTTCGTTACCTTCTTCTTTTGGCTCTTCTCAAACTGTCCCTTAAGTTTTGCTTTTTCATTTCTCAATTTAAAGTGTACTAAATTCAGTAGTGAAAGGCAAAATATCATTAAATGGCTTATGCAATAATTACAAGGTTGCCTGATACCTCAAGATTTCCTGGGACTTGAAAAGAAAGTTTGCAATCATTTTTTTCATTTTGTTTCCATCGGGTGGTTTTGCTTGGTCGCCCAGTATGTTCCCCTTTTATTTAAAACAGATCTTCATAATATTTAATGACTTCACAAAATTGTACATTTTTAACTCTAATATTCTTTGTAAGGGATGGATTTTGCAGTTCTTTGCTTAAAAAAGTCCCAAACATGAATCACAAATGATCAGTGCATAAGAGAGATGCTGTCAGTCATCACAATGGGCTTTACAGAGAACATACCATTATTAGTATCTGTCTCATTTAACCTTCTGTTAATCTCTGCAATTTTCCTTGTGCTGGAGACACAGTAAAGCCCATTAACCGTATTCCACTGCATATATCTTGCAATTTTATCAACTTGAAGACCATTTTTCATATAAATAAATCTTCTGTAGGAGAATTTATGACTATTATTTAACTTCTTCATGTCCTACATTACTGACAGAAAATCAGAGTGTATCCATTGCAGTTGTTGCGTGTCTTCTATAACCAATAGCTTACCCAATGTGAACATCGCTACAATATTAATATTTGTGTCCTTACTTGGACTTCTGTGTCCGATTTTCCTTCAGTCAGCTAAAACCTGAAATCTCTTAAAATCTATCCATAAAAGATACCTAGAGCTAAAAGCCCCACAAAAGAATCACTGCTAGATTAATCTCTGTTTGAAAACCTAGCATAATAATGAAATGGTTATCAAAATACTGTGAGGATCAGCAGTATCACCAAATAGCATGTATTTTCATAATGCACCCATGATAAGCTAAAGAAGATATCTTCCCATGATAAGGGAAGGTAAGAGAATAAATACAAAATTGACCTCACCTCTGAAATGGAAGGTCCTGAAGTAATGTGAAGCACTCGTCAAAGACTGGGGTGTTCAGTCAGCTGTTGGCACTTCCCCCATAGCTAAGCCAGCCCCTTTCTAGCATTCCCATCTCATCCCATTGCCCAGGTCTGTCCTTTTTGTGGGTGAATTGCAATCACTCTGTACAGTGACACAGCTGAGCACATAACAACAACCTTGCCTTTGAGAACTACTTCTGCCCTCCCTCTCTGCAAGGTCTGACACCGTCTCTGTGCCACAGCAGCAAAGGATGGCTTACTACCCTGTTTCACACCAGGCCCATGCTGAGCTACATCTCAAATGTCGTTGAGGGCCACGCTGGCCAGAACATTCAAGCCTGCAGACTGAACAGTACAGACTGACTTGAGTCAATACTGCTCTTGGCTTGAACCTTGTAGGGCACTTCTGCTTTCCCAGGCCTCCATAAGATCTTCTGCAACGCATGTAATCTCAAGAATAATTATACTGTGGCAACCTGTTCAACATACTCAAAGCAATGGGCAATTACATCACAGTTTGACAGAACACTTTTTACAGCATGATGCCAGAATTTACCATGATTAGTCCATGCTTTCCATCTGAAGGTATCTCACAGCAAACTATCCCACTAGCAAAGATTAAGAGCAGAATCAGAAATTTTGAATCAAACCAACAGCAAGTCAAACTGACATTGCTGACACGCAGGATGAGCCAAGTAGGTTCCTTGGCATGAAACCACAAATTTAGCTACTAAAGTCCCCACAGGAAACCATTGTGTTTGGCAGCATGTGGGCATGACCCAGCCTGCACTGTTAAACCAAATGGACACAGGGAGATTTCTAAAGCAGAGAACAAACCTAGTATTCCCATAGCCAGAGTGGTCATTCCCTCTTCACTTGGATTCATTTCTCTCTTAATTTTTTCTCAGAGCTCCAGAAAATCTTTTGTTGTCAACTAATGTAAAGCTTCAGATTTGTATGTAAGTATGGTCCTATACAGTAGTCTAAAAATGCTCCACCTAACTGCTGAAGAAATGATGTGATATACACTGCTCATTTCAAGTTTAGATACATCTGTTGATGATCCACAGATGAAGGGATAGCTACACCATTCATCCTAAGAAAGTACTTGCACAGAGATTCAAGAAGCCTTTTCCAGAGTTATTAGCAGCTACACGTGGCACCCAGCATTCAAAAGTTTATATTGAGAAGCTTAGTGGAAGTTCATAACATCTGTCCTTTAGACATCTGATTTAAACACCCATGTCTGCAGTTAAAATTTCTTACAGATGCAGTGGAGAAAAGCTGCCTCCTAACCTAATATAGTAGAAGTAGCACTACTAAATTCAGCATTTTATGTACCAGAATATTTTTTCCCACTTGTGGTCACTGTTTTATTATGGATGGTCATGAGTACCACTGAACATGGGTATCCCAGATCCCAGCATAAACCCTTGTGGAGTTCCATTGCTGTTCCTGCTCCAACATGAAAGATGACCATCTCCACACCAACCCCAGTTTCTACCTTTCAGTTTATTTTTCATCTGTGCTTTCCCTTGTACACCTAGACTGTTTATTGAGTGTACTTAAAAACCTTTGGTGAAGTAACCTTGTCCAGAGCCTTTCAGAAATCCAGGTAGTCCATATCAAACAGACTCTCACAGTTCACATGTTCTGGCAAACCGCTTCAAAGAACAAATAGGTTAGTGAGGTTGCACTTCCTTTTGCACAAACAACTTTTAACTCTTTCCAAATGCATCATATTTACCTGTGTGTTCACTGTTTCCGTTTTTTCTTAAATTTTTACCAGTTTTTCTACTATGGATATTATTCTCACATGCCCTATCTCCCCAGAACCTCAGCTGGAATGAGCTGTCAAAGCCTAGTGTCACATTCACCAACTATCAAAACACTGTAAAGCAAGGAGTTACATACCAATGTTAATCATTTGGACATTTCACCGTTGAATTCCTCTAAAACTCTTAAATTAATACCATCTCCTTTTAGTGCTGTGTTACTGTTCCTTTACTGCTCTATAATTTTTTTAAATTAGTTCAGTTATGGACTGATCTTCTGACGAGCCACTGATAAAGAAAAGCTCCAAGATGGGAATCTCCCTGGCTCCTTCTACTGTAAAATAACTTTATTTACTTGTTCTGCAACAGCTTTATCTTACCTAAGTGATCCTTTTATACTTGTATCATCTATCGGTCCTACAAGCTCTCTGGCAGGCTTCCTGTTCTTGATACATTTGAAGAAAGATTTATTGCTTTTGTTAGCTATTCCTCAAACTTTTTTTTGACAGTTAAGTTATATTTACATATTTAATCTACTAGAGTTTATGATCCTTCTCATTTTCCTCACTTGGGTAGTATTTCAGTCTTTTGAAGGATTATTTTTAATTTTGGGTAAATTTTCTCTCCCTGCCCTACAAAACTTAGCTTCCTTTTGCCCTCAGTTCCTTCTTAGTAAGTGATAACCTCAGCTCTGTGCGTTCAATATGGGTCTGCAGGAAGCCTCCATGCAGCCTGAAAATTTTTCATTTTAAAAAGCTCAGATGCTTTAGAAATCCTACTAACATAAGGCTCTAACCTAACTTCTAATTTCCACTGCCCAAAGTTTGACAGCATCAACTTTCCGTTAAAGAATAAGGAAGAGGAGCCAGCCAAATGTTTTATGGGAAAGGCTACAGCAAACTGTGCCTGGATTTACAACTGAAAGACTAGTATGATCTTAACCACATATTTACAAGTACTGTATTACTTAATTAATTAATGAGTAAGTATCATAGTGGTAGAATGCAACCATAAGAATAAACACTAGAGGTTCAGATCTCAGAAATGCTAGGCACACTCCACAAATTAGGTTTGCTGAACATTTACTGTCTTCTTCTGAAGGCACAAAGCAGACAGAATCCCTTTTCCTCTGCTACAGATGTTCTTTGATGTGGACAAGACACAAATACAGCACCTAAACACACCTCTTGAAAGTACAAGATCTGATTCCTGTGATTAAAGGTAGTGGAATAAAGGATTACAATATAGTAGCTAGAATTGCATTGCAATTCAAACTTTCAGCAGCAGATTCATTCAAGAACAATCTTTTAATTTCTTGTCTTTGAAGACGCTGATCAGTGGAGCTTTTTTCCTAACAAACAGCTTTTGAGATTTTATTAATACAGGTCATTTAAAAGTTTGCTATCCTGCTAACTACAGAGAAGGGAAATTCCTCCTAGTTGTACATCTGCAAATATACAGCATGCCCAAGGCAGCTTCCAAAAGACCAGGCCTCCTTTTATTTTTCAGAGTAAAGTACCTTTACCTTCCAGTGATCTATGACACCAAGAAGTCCTACTTTCTTGTCCTTGAACACTGAATTAAGAAGGACAAGTCAAACTTCATGACCATGGCCAAATGCCAGCTGACATTTCAGGGCCCTAGAGACTATGAAGCGAAGGGCTGCAATAAGAATCTTGCCAGAAAATACTTTTTCAGCTAATTTGGAAAAAGGACAAGTGCTTCATCTCTCTGACATTCTTCTAATACTTGAAAGAGCAGTGTACACTTCTTAATGCAGCTGCTTTCTTTCATAGGCATCTCTCATATTTGCCTGGAGGCATGTTAATCTGACACAGCAGCAAGCTGCTGATGGCCATCTGCCATCACTAAGCACAGTTAATATAATCCTGGAGTAAGGTGCCAGTACTCCAGTTCTGAATGGTACTTGGAGGAGGGGATGCATGGAAAAAGAAGTGCTATAATTTAACATAATTCAGCAGAAAAAAAGCTACATGACTGAGCCCAGTGTTTGCAAAAAACAGGCAATTCACTGATCAGAGTCATCCAGGCTCTGCAAATGTCACCTATGGTTAACGTAGCATGTGCTATAGATTTTGTTTGACCCTTGCAGCATCTTCCATTGTTTCAGTTTAAGTACTGACTCACTGTCCTGCAAATGACTGTAGCTTGAGAACATCTGCAACAGGACCTGAGCAACCCTCAGCAACAGACAACAGGCAAATATCACATAGGAGAATGGAAGACTAGTTACAGTCCTGGGCTAACAGTGAATGTCCACAGATCTGATTTGCTCCAGCTGCACTATGAACAACGCTTTCTAGCTAAGGAAGGACTAGACCTTAAATAAAAGTGCAGAGGAGGATGGGATAGGAAGACCAGCCAAGCAGGACAGTATACTTGCACAGATCAGTGAGCGCAGAAGTCCCCTAACCTCACTTCCCCTACTCCTTCAGATGGGAGGCACCAAAGTGATGTCACCATGAAATCTGGTCACCTTCTGAGTGCTGGTGGAGGGCAGAGGTCCTGGGAAAGCCAAGGACTGTCTAAATTGCTTTGTTATATTATCATGTCCTGAAGACTGTAGCCTGTTCTCCCAGCAGGTTACTTTAATTTGCCTCAGGGATGAGGCTTCAGCAATGGCATCTGAGGACTCATGAGAGCTGTGGCATAACTGGCCCGTTGCTGCTCTTATGCTCCTCAGCTGTGTAACTCCTGGGAGGGTGAAGTGTCAAGCAAGCAGGTTATAGGGATGACTCTTCTACCTGGGTCCATCCTTTCAAAGAAATCCAACTCGCCATTTTAAAAACAAAAAATAAAAATCTCTGAGTTACACGAAGCTGACCACAGAAACTGCGAGTGTACAAATCCATGTAACCCATACAGCAAAAAAAAAAAGGACATACAGAAATCCTGACCAGTCTGCAAACACTATTTTTAAGAAGTTATGTTTACAGGAATAACTTGGCTCCATGTGAAAGCACACAGCAATTCACAGTTTGGAAGTGGGAACATGGTCCTACCTTGATCGAAGTCTGTGTGCTTTTGCCAGGACTTTTTGTTTGAAAAAAAAAACCTACATAAATAATTTTGTGTGCAAAAAAAACGTATCTTAAGTGTTAATGAAAGTCAGATAAATCTCGAGAGTTCACAAAAGTGCAAATGCATGTAACCAGACAGTAGCGAGCAGCACAGTAAGCAAATCAACATGGCATGATGGCAGGTTCTGTGGAGCTTTAAAATGTTTCATGTCTTTGCTCTATATTTTTCCCAAAATATGCACATTTTCTGTAGGACAATCAACTACATAAAACTCAAAATTTGCAGCTCGCTTGACCCCTTTGCCTAAATGAACTTTCTCTAACTGCAATTTTAAGATAAATTTAATATCATGACAACACTTTTCAGAGCTTAAGTAGTTTCATTTTATTTATTTTAACAAAATTAGGGGGAAATGAAAAGATATTATAAACCGGTAGCATAGCCTGGAATTTCCGTATTTAAGACAACCTGCCAATGATGCACCTGAGTTAACTTCCTCTTGCCTTTGATGTTCTTTATTTCTCACACAAGCCTCTTCTTAGTTGTAAGAAAGGTAGTTAGAAAAGATTCTAGAGTCTCTTTTATCATAGACCAAAAAAAGAAAGTTAAAAGCAGAGCACTATGTTTTCTAAACCACCTGCAAGCTGATGAAAAAAAACTCAGACTTGAAAGAAAAAGCTTACAGAGGTGCTTAACCAAAACAAACTATTGAAAAACCACAAGAAAAATTCCCCTCTTATGTGGAAAGATTATTCAGAAGGACTAAACATTAGTGGAGTTTTGTGGGTTTTAGTACAAATATCAAATAGGAGCTTGCCACATGAAAAAAAAAATAAAAATCAAGGTGACTCAGTGAGAAGCTAAAGTTTGCAGGATGTTATTCATTTGTGAAGTTTGATCACATTTTGAATTTTTAACTACTATTGCACTATGCATGCAAACATCTCACAAGAAAAACAATAGCACAATAGTTTCATATCAGAAGTATTTTTTGACATTGAAGATCTTCCAAAGCATGTATTAATTTGCCCAAATTAAGTGTGTGCCTCACACATTTTATTGAAACTTTTCAATTGCAACAGGTAAGTTCTAATCACAGATGTATCTGCAAATTATTTGGGAAGACTGTATTCTAACACAGAAGCAGTGTTCCCAGAAATATGCAACTGACCCTTGCAGTCAAAACTGTTGCATATTTTCTCAGATCCTGCATAAGACAGCAAACAGCAAAGAGCAGCCAGCTTGCTAAGCACTGTTTTGCCTGTTTGAGCATGTAACACAATCAATAGGTAGAGAAGAATGCAGGGGTTTGATTTTGTTTCATCCGACAATATTGTTTAACAAAAGCACACATGAGATAAATGTTACCCTGTACAGAGGCCATGACAGCGATTTATTTTATTGTCTGTGCTTGGATAACCTGTTCAGACATTGCTAAGCTTTCACACTGTCTGCTGCTTCCCTAAAAATAATGCTATTTTCTCTGGATTGAAAGTCCAGCTTTCTGTAGGTTTTGAATCAGTCCCACAACAAAAGAAATTGGCTACATATTTCCCACTGGTGCTAACACCAATGCAGCTTTTCTGACATCGACCAATACACGAGCCATTGTTTGGGCAGGCACTTGGCTTTTTGCAATGCCACATCAATTAGATCAGCTGTTTGCATCCTCCAAGATCCAATTTCCCAGCTGGGTCTCTTTTGTCTCATATAAGCAGCAAGCTCCTTCTTTGATATTTGCAGTAGCCCTCTCCCTCTCATCTTTGTAAACTTGTCAGCTCTTTCAGTGATTTTCCTGGATGAGAGGGAAATATGGATACTGTGGTGGTTTTTCAGCACACGTTGCCCAAGAGGTTGGCTTTGAGCAATGGCACTCCTCCCCTTACCCACACATGTTAGCAATACATGTACACAACAGCTCTCAAAATTAACACTTAGATAAAATGAAACTGACAACCATAGGGGCAACCTTGGGAAGTATCTAGCTTCATATGTTTCCTGGATAGTTTGATTCCAATCTTACCGGTTTTTTGACATCTCAGGAATAACTTTTACTTATTTCTGTATCTAAAACTGTATGTAAGAAGATAATCAGAGTGAAGATGATAATAAGAAAGAGAAGGGGAAGTTACAAGGATGTAAAGGGAAAAATTATCAAGGTAAAAAAGCTAAGTGGAAACAGCAAGGTGCTTTTTTTTTCCCCCCTAAAAGATACTCTAAGATTTAAAGTTCCCATGCAGTTTTGTGGGGAAAAAAAGGTCATCTGATTTTGTCAGTCTTGAGATACTTTGCCTGATTGAATTGCTACCCATTTGTGCAACACCATCAAAAAGCTAGCTGCATTGGGATAGCTAATTCAGTTTTGAGCAGAGCAAAGGATAGGAGAATTTTAGTCAATTCAGCCACAAAACAGCATCACCTGCTGAAGACTAACAGACTGCAAGGTGGCAAAACAACACCAGCTTCTGCTATTGCCTGCCACCGATCTTGGAGCAAGCCCTATCTTCAACAGAAGCGTGCTGTTGCTATTGCAAGTGTGCTGGTCCTGTCCTTCTTGTGGAATATTTTCTGCAAGATCTACTGCTGCTATCTCACGTACCTGGAATAAAAACCCTGACAGTCCTGAGAGTATAAGCCCCAGCATTTGCATTGCTGCTCCCAGGAAGGATGTTAGGGTGCCAGGGTAAGACGAGACTGCCCAGGGGATGCTGCCTCCAGCAGGCCCTCTCTTTTCTGGGGCAGACCCTCACGCTTGAAGTATTTGCCGTGACCTGAGACCACCTGCACCCAGGGCCTGGTTGTGGTCCCAGATCCTTTTTACTACCCAAGCACTTCTAAGGGGGCAAAGGGATGCTGTAATATACTGCCTTTAAACAATTTTGTTAATAAGAAAGCTCATCATATGCTCTTATTCTACCAGTCTAGGACAACACACAGTCAAGCTCTAAGGGCTATTTTTTTTCATCTTATTCCCAAAACCACCTAATAGTGTGTGGGTGGAAGGGGAGGGCAATGTTCGTTGTCCTGGTTGCTTGCAGTGATATACATCAGGCCTGTCGTTGGTCTGCCAAATTTAAGACATAACAGGGCAGCAAGGTGGCACATGGACACCAAACCTAGCAGCTGAACAAACTTTGCAACCATAAATTATGAAAACACACAAAGGGAAAGATCGGGAGGAAGTGCTTCCTCATCATGGCCAAGTGACAGATTCTCACTCTTAGTGCAAGCGCTACCCATATGAGCTGCACTGGCTGAGCAGTTAAAGAAAAGCAGCTGGGGAGAGAGGATGTGGTTACTGCTTGAGGGACTTAGAAATCAAACAAGGCGTTTTTCTCTTTTTTTTTTTTTTTTTATTTTTTATTAAGTTTCCTTCAAAGACTTTTCCAGACCATAAAATCTATCCTCTAAGTGGGTCCTGAACACTGCCATCTCTTCTAGCAGAAATTGCTACCTCTTGAACTTACCTTTTTGCCTTCAGTTTCTTTTCCAGCTGATGCTTTTTTTCTTTTCCTGTTTTCCCCATATCCTGTTTGTACTTTTATTATCACAGCACCTGGAGCAGAGGCTTTCAGTGCCTTACATGCTCACTCCCTTAACCACTCCTGGAGTGATTGCAAATAGCTCAAAGTCTGAACTCAGAAAGCACTCCCTTTCACAATCTTTCCTCTTTCTCTGCTCCAGTGTAAGTGCACTAGTCTTGTTCCCATGATGTGGGGAGGGTTACCAATAGCACAACTCATCAGGAAAAGGCAAAAAAATTAGCACAGTTTCCCTGCCCACTGCATAGAGTACCCCAACACTGAGACATGAATCTGCACGTTGTGATGCTTAAAATGGACAGAAAGGCACCATGCCTTTGAGTGGCTCCCTTCAGAAGTGCTCCTCTAGAGCTGTCAGACTGCAGCACAACCAAAAAAAAGAGCGCTGATGTTCCTTTGTGAGCTGACCCCTCAAGGGTGGTAAGGAGACAGTGTGAAGGGAATTTCCTTGAACAGCCTGTGAAGAGAAAAAGAGATGGGAAAATATTACCAAGAAAAATGCCATAGGAGAATTCTGAAAAGTCATTAGTAGCTTATTACTGTTTCATCTAAAAACCTTTTAGTGAGCTATGAATAAATGCCTTCTGGACTAGTGGTCTAATATATCTATCATATTTTTCAAAAGCCTTCAAACAGTTTTACTTAAAATGTAACTGTCGACAAACGAACGAAAGAATATTTGTTTCAAGAAAAACAAAAACAAACATATTGCTCCAGTTACTTGTAACACAACACCCTCAGTGAGCTTTCTGTTTGCGTCTGTCCTTCACTGTATGATTTTGATGGCTGGTGAATGTGTATGGTGCTGTATCTGGATTCCTGGAACAGACAGACAGGTTAACTCCCTATCTGCATTAGGTGACCTCAAAAGCTGAATATTATAAAGGTTAAATGGTAAGTGGGTACATCCTGATTCAGTGTTTGGATGATGTGTTTGTTAGTGTTTCTGCAGCACATATGTTAACAATGAAGTGACGTCCAACTTTAGGAACAAACGGCTGACAATGGCAAGACCTTTGCAACTCAAACTATTACTTGTGTGTACAAGCTTTATACAAGTAAATTCAACTCAGGATATATTTTTTTCCTATCATTTATATACATAACTATGATACTACCAAAAGCAATGTGACTTAAATAGCTAAATTCCCCCAAAGTGACACTGGCATAAACATGCATCTCACAGAAAATATCTTAATTTTTGATAGGTATTTTGCTTGTTTGTTTTGGGTAGGAAGTAAGAAAGCTGTTTGTTTTTCAAGGTGTAATAGAATACCAAAAGCAGCCTTCTGCTTCTTTTTTCATAGCCTCTCAAATAAAATGCAAATACTGTAAATTGAATTCTAACCAGAAGACATACCATTGACTGTTACATTACTCTTGATCAATCCTTTAATTATTACACCAGTTATACACTCTGTAATGGACAGAACACACACACACCAAAAATCACCCAAACTGAAGGACTGAGCCATTTAGTTCTTCAGCACTTTCATGTATTTATCCTTCTACAATGGACTTCTACGCTTCTAGAGGGTTTTCACCAGTGGTAACTGGTGGGCATATGATACATACACAGATAGATCATCCCTCACCTGCTGAGCAAGAGAAAATTTATAAGAAAGCCATTTTACCCATGGGAAACAGTTTGATTAATGTGTTCAGAAGAGGACACAGGAAGATGGTCTACAACAACACTGATTAAAGCAGACAGACTGCCTACAACTGCATTGTGTAATGCACCCATCAGAGACTACTGTCAACAAACAAGCAGCAGAAGAGCACAAGGAAGAAGGACAGTTTGTCCACCTGCATGCAGGGAACCAGGTAACACACTCAAGGGAAACACTGGTGATGGTAAGTGATGCAACTAAAGTCCCCTGGCATTCCTATTCCCCCTTCTGGATGTCCGTCATGGCAATAGTCTGCCCTAAAGCAATTATCCCACCTGCCTTACTCCTGTGCCTGTGCACTGCCACCATGCTCTAACAAGCCGGCATGGTGAGCCCTGCGGCAAGGTCCCTGCCACACCACTGCACTGCACATAGGGTCTATGGGGCTGCCCCTTCAAAAGCCCTCTCTTACGTGTGTCCTAGCAGGCCCTCTGACAATGGTTACGGTGACTAAAAAGGTAAAAAAAAAACACTCCTCTATTCCTGCCTGCTGTTTATGTATCAAGTTTATTTTGGATTTTATGAGGAAGTTAAGCTGCTTTTCCTTAATCTCACTTACTAATTAGAGAGCTGTGGTGCACACATTCCTGCTAATAAATATGCTTCAGGAGGAAGCATCAGATCTCCTGACTCACTATGCCATCTTACCTAGCTTCCTTACCCATCAGGGAAGACCATAATACAGTAGCCACGGCTACTCAAGTAAATCGAGCATGTGAATTATTGTTCTCTGGTACAGGGTAGCCTGGATCCATACTATTAAACATCCCTTCTTTCCAGAAGAAGGTGGCTGAGTGTAAACTGCCTGCTGGATGTGGCCCTGGCCCATGTTAACTTCCAAATAAGTGCCTGGCAAATGTCTAGGAGGGCACTAGCTGGCAGGGGCTGAAACTGCAAGTGGGCCTGTTTTAACAATTAAAGAGTACAGATAGTCAGCTTCCAGCACCTGGAAACATTCCTTACACTGTATAGCTTACAAACATAGACACAGCCAGCATGTATAGCTATGCACTGCCCTCACCCCCGTGAGAGCATGGTTTGGCATCTAGGGAAAGGGCTAGCTAGAGCATCAGGCTACACCCTGCAAGACACAGGGCATCATAGATGAATCATGGCCTTCGAGGCTGATTCATTGCTGATCTTAATTATATATTTTTTTTTTTTAAACTGCTTCCCCTGGAAACTAGAAGCTATTTTATTTTTACCCCTAATATAGGAACAATGAGGGCAGTATGACCACAGGTTTTCTTCTGTTCTGCTTGGACAGGGAGTAGCAACAAAATAGTCTTTATTTCAGTGCCACTGGGACCTAACCTAGCTTATGTGTTGAAGAATATGTAGGAATTTCTGGGAGAGAAATGAAATATGACATACAAGTACAGGTAGCTTGATCAATCA
>VWZK01001541.1:22524-46622 GCA_013396935.1 Baryphthengus martii
GAAAAGAACGAAAATTGAAAACTTCGTCATTATAAATTATTTATTATGCACCATAAACAACACTAGGAACCACAGAGCAACAGTACCAAGCGCTGTAAGCATCAAAACACCAGCCATTTCCCAAAAAGCAGCAAATAAACTAAAATCATGAAACCTTTAATAATATTAAAAGAGAAAGATTAAGGGGGAGTCGAAGGATTACTTATTTAATTATTACTATTTCTGAAGCTTCCTTTCTCCTTTCCTTTCCTCATATCAAGATCTCACAGCAACAAAACAGTACTAGCAAGACAACAGCCCCCTGCCTTCTTCAGGGGGCTGTATGTAAGGGGGAGAGGATCCTCATCCCCTGCACTGTTTGAGATGGGCCAGCAAGGAGCACAGTTTCCCTCAGCTCTTTCTGCAAGGAAGGGTGGTGAAGATTCTTCACAGCTATCCTCTTCCAAAGCAGCAGAGTTCCCAGGTCTGAAACTTATCAAATGCTGACAAGTCAGAACATAAACAGTCCACAGGAAGAGATCCTATTTCACTCTGTTCCTGTAAAGAGTGAGACTTTTAGCAAATCTCTGATAAAAGAAAAGGTCGTATATTGAACTCCACGTCAGGGTTCAGAAAACAAAGGAGGTAGCAGGAAGCTACTTGGGATTGGTATTTCAAAAAAAGGGCAAGAGCACAAACCATCTGGCACCACGGCTACTCATTTCCTACAGCGAAGTTCACTACTATGTTTGTTACCTCTTCCTACTGGGCAGCAGAATTCAACTGACAGCTAAAAGCAAATGGATTACATTTCAGGTGCTGGAAAAAACCTTGAGCTCTAACCCTGCCCAGAGCAAAAGCTCCTTGTTAAATACAGATGGCTGTATCAAGAAAGAAAACAGATGTGCGCGGGTACATACAAGCAGAAGAAGCACACAGAGAATTTCAAATTCAATGTCATCTTCTAGAGGAAGCTTTTTTATAATCTTCAAGTATTCAGCTAGCTGCAATAAACAACAGAAAGCCTCTCTCCATCATTTTTCACCTTTCAGGAAAGCCCCATATGGTGTGCTTGAATGGTATTAGACTCGTTGTCTTTGATCCACCAATGGGCTGAGGGATCTGATCCTCCAGATATTTTACGAAAAGACTACACTTTTCATACTCAAGGCATACTCAGACATAGTTTTCTATGCCTATATTGGAAAATAACAAATAAGCTAAGACATCTCCACCTACCTTTTTCTTTCTTCTTAGGATTTGCTAAAATCATTGCAACACCAGTACTGTGACAAATACACAGCAAAGCAGTACTTCCCAGTCCAGATTTATGTATACTCATCAGAAAAAATCTTAAATAAATTATGTTTCTGAAACATGAAACTTCATAGAGCAGGTGCAACAAATTCCTACAGTTGTCATTTAACCACTTAAGAATAATTAATTGCCTTTATCTGACAGCTGGATACAGTAAAACTAGTAGAAATCTGACAGCTGCCAGAGGTAAGGTCTAACTGGCTTCACTGTCATGTAAGCTGACCTACTGCTTTACGCAGATAACACACAAGGAAAACAAAGACCAGGTCTATACTGGGGACCAAAACTTTTGCCAGTGCCATTGTGACAGCCAGAGAGTGATTTTCGATGACAAGCCTATAATAGCAAAAAACCTATTTGTTTGTTACAGTTAGATGCTGCCAGAAAAAGTGCTTTTTCTCCATTTAAACTATATGATTAATGTACCTTTAAACATATACTCGTTAAAGAGAATCTGAAACTATATCTATCCAGGCAAATCTTACCAACACAGACCAATGTAAAACAAGCCACACTTTGAGCAACTCTACAAATTACAATCAGTAAATGTAAGCCAGCATCACTCTAGTGACTTACATACAAGTGAAGTTTATACCACTGAGAAATGACATTTTCCAGATCAGAAGAAGAAAAAAAAAAAGATAAAATACTCAAGTATTTAGTGAAACACCACACTTAAGTAGGCATTTAATGCCAGAAAACATTTACTCTAATTTATTGATACAGCTGCAAGATTAAGTATCTTTAGGGTTTGAGGTGCAAGACATTTTCTGACAAGATTTAAACTTGCTTCTTCACATCATAAGAAGAACTTCATTCTTCATTCCTCTCTTAATTTAAAAGAAATGTCAATCAGAACAGAGATGGTCATGCTGGCAAGGAAACTCAGCCCCTGGCAAATTGGACTTGAAACACAGTGTATTACTTGGACATAATCAGCCCAGATCCCAATGCTGCTGCTGGAAAGCTACTGTCGCTAACATAGAGATGCCATCTCTGCTTGGCCGTCCACAATGGGAGAGGCGGTTTGCAGACCCCTAATTCATACAGGGCCAGACTTGACACTGGCTATGTGACCTTGAGCAAGTCACTTCACCTCACCACCACAGTTTCTTTTGCTGCAATATTACTACATGTCCTGTCAGGATGAGATGATTTCATAATAATGTGGTTTTTTTTTTGAGCCAAACCTCTAGAAAAGCCAGTAGGAAAGAAACAATCATAGAAAAAAGCACTCTTCAAATTGTGTTGTCGCAGCAGGTCTTGCTTCTCAGACCCAAGGACTTCACACCACATCTCTGACTCGGCTTTTCCCAGTGTATCAGAAGCACAAGGCGCCTAAAGCTTTGGGAATGGCTTAAGCTACTCACTGCTTCCCAAGTGCAAGGTACACAGGGTGGGATGCTAAGCTGGTCACAGAGCAGGACAGCAGGCTGGCACAGCACCCAGAATGCGCCTGCAGGAAGGAGCAGTGTGTGCTCCCAACCGTACTGCTGGCCGCTCCACTTGCTCCCAGGTCCTTTTGTTATTAAGAACCCACAGCACCCACTCGCACAGAGAGATGTCATCTCACCATGTTCCCCTGCATACCCCTAAAGAATGTCATCATGATGGGGGTGATAGAAAGTGAGTTAAGATACAGCATGAAAAGGCATTTGAAAATGCTCTCAGCCCAATGTAAAATCAGTGGTTTAACTGATGAGAAAATCACTGTCCAGATTTTTAATTTTTTTTAAAATGCAAATATCCACAACTCATTTCCATTAAAAAATATGCATCCACAAGCCCTACTCTAGACATAATCAAGGCCACCATCAAGCACTTAAACATTTCATCTGCAAGTGCAAATGAATATTAATGAATATCAAAGGCACTGGAAGTCCTGATAGAATACTATGTTCATAGTAGGTAGGACTTGTGCTAGTTATGTTTTGAAAATGTCATTAGAGTAACCACTAAACACTAGTGGGAGACTCGAAATATTTCTTAAACTACATTTTATTGGGCATCATAATAAGTGACTTTGCAAAAACAACATCTCCCCAGAATCAGAGTGTTATGTAAAGTCAAGCATAATAAATATATGTGTAATGAAGAAAATGAAAAATTTAGTACATAGTGTACTAAAACTGTATGTTTGTTTCTATAATCTCTACATTTTATTGGAGAGTTTAGCTTTGTTTTGCTTATTTGTACAAAATATCTTTTTATGTCCTTCAGACAAGATCTCTGAATCTATATAATTTTTATTTGGAAATGGGAGTGAAAGTTCTGTTTGACTTGTTTAACTGATGAACATCCCTACCCAGCTATTCCACTGTGATTAGATTATGATTCTTTGGTATGTTCTGAGTGATTTTGTAATCTTCAGTCCAATATTTGTGTCTGAAATAGCAAAAAAATACAGCAAAGAAAATGAAATAGACAAGCTGTTTACTTAACATTGTATTTGTCTGGATTTTTGGGGTTGTTTAAAAATAATTTTATTGAGCTCAGACTTACATGTCACACGACAGAAACTATCAATCTATAAATTCTTAGATTCGGCAGAAATTTTATATAAAAAATCATATCTGTTTTGGATTTTTAGTCTCTGTGTCCCAAACAACAATTTTGAAGGTTTTGCTTCTGTACCTGAGCTCAGATGCACCAGCTTCAGATGGTACTATGGCATGTCCCTGATTTTTATGTAGCAAATCTAGGTGGGCTGCAGTGTTAGAGAGAAAAACAAAAACACCAAATCTATTCCCAAAGAGTTCTATTCAGAGACTGTGCTATGTCCTATGTTACAGCCTGTAAAATTGCATGTTAGCAAAGTCAATCCCTCTCTGCAAAACTGTAAGCCTGAAAATGCAGACCCATTTGGTACCGCTCTCTGGGGATGGTAAGTGTATCCAGGAAGGCTACTTCTGGAAACTTTGTGTCTTCACTCCTCTCTTCTCTCCTTCTCCACGGTATTCTTGGTCAGTAAAGCACTACTGTGAATGCCTGTGTCCTGCCCTGCTGGCTTATCCAAGCAAACCACTAAATCCATGGCAAAGAGTACCTTCCTAACAGCTGCAGACACATGAGCCAAAGGAATTGATTTTTACAGAAGAGAGAAATATGAGAAAGTTTACACAGCCCTAATATAGTCACAGCTAATTTCAGCTTTAGATAAAAAAAAATAAAAAATAAGCAAAAAAAAACCAAACAAACAAATAAATGAATACCCTGGCCAAATGCCCTTCACAAGTCAGTGATTAACACAACTTTCTACCTGATGTGAATAAATTGTGACCAGTATGGAAACAGCTGCAGAATAGAGCACGGTTCATTGCAGTTGTATTACAGTTTGTGCTAACCAGCAACACTGACAAGTAACCCTGGAAAGATTTAACGTGCTTCTTTCCTTTCATGTTTAGTCAACACTAATAGATGTAGCTCAACACTCCCAAGCCTGCAGAACGTGCAGAGAAACACACAGATACTGCAGAGATGAGTACAGCAAGGAAAGCACCCCAGCGAGATGCTGTTCCACTCGGTGAAATGGTAAAACCAGCATATCACCAAATACACCTATCTCAAGCTCTCTACTTCTCTGCCATTATCTCTTGTTGGGTTTTTAGCAACACCACTTCCTGCTCTTTCCCAGTCATCAGGCCAGAGGTTTCTTCATTTTGTTCATTTCCTTTTGTGTGGGAAACCAGCACTTATGCAAGGGTAAAGTTTACAGGTGGGGAAACTTAAGTCCTTTTCCCTCAGAAGAGGTGCCCTGGGAAGAGCTGATGAGGTGTGCCATACTCCCTCCTGCTACAGTTCAGCCCCAGCACTGCTTTTACTCTCAGTCTCTTTGTTGGTGGCACTTGCCCATTATGTAGCATGAACAAGAAGTCAGAGACATCAGCTTGCTGGGAGAATAAATGCCAACAAACATCTTCAACTAGCATCTAATGGTCAAAGTTCACTTGAACCAACAGAACTACACTGCTTCATTCTCACCAAGAATCTGCTTCTACCTCTGTTCTCCCTGAGACACCTATAGGTACTTTTTCAGGCAGATCTCAAAGGCTGGTTACAGAAGAAGCTATAAGTCTAATTGGCTGCTTAAAGAGCTGAGAAAAGTCTCAGCAGCAGAGCTTGATCAAGGAAGGCACAGAGAAAAAGTCATTTGCAGGGACCTTGGCAGAAAGAGAAATTGTTTGGGCCTGTGTCTGGACTAAGGGCTACATACACTAGCCGTTGAAGTTGATCTCACCCAGGCCTCCTATGGCAAGACTGCCAAAATCTACAACATGCTACTGCTGTAGCAGCTGCTGCTGGAACTGCTTTTGAGTGAGCAACTCCTAGGAAGATCACCCTCACATTGATCATCCCAATGCCTCCCAGAAGAGATGGTCTGTCATCTGCAGCCCTTCTCTGCTGTCCTCTGTCCTCGTGATGCTTCTGTCCCCTACCCCAAAACAGTCTTTCAGACTAAGCTTTACAACCTCTTTAACAGCAAAACAAAGGACAGCAGATTATCCATCTCCTTCATCACAAGTTTTAATGCTGAGGTGGAATACAGTGTTGTTTCATTGATGCTACTTCTTTAGCTGTCCTTATTACATAAAAACTCGAACATAGCACAACTCAAGCATGCCCTAGAGGAGTTAAGCATGTTTACTTCCACAAAACAGTTCACTTTTCCTGCTTAAATTCAGTCACCAGCAAGTGAACTCTTCCCAGACAGATCACTCAAGGAGAGGGAAAAGGCATGACCACCTGTTTGATGACGGGAGTTATACAATGCATTATATGATGCATTTCTTATTTTCTCATTAGTGTTACTTACTATTTCTAAAGAGCATACCAAGTTAAAAGTTGATTTATTTTTTTTTACCTTACCCTTACAGGAGGCATTATTTTTAAATTATTCCCTTTCTTCTTTCCTTTAATGATTGGACACCTTTGCCATTTGCGTAAGAGTTTGTAATACGGCTCTCTAGTGAAATTTGGATTAAAGATGTCACATTTCAGACCTTTGAAAATATTATATTTTAGTAACTGAAGATGTCACCAGGTTCTCTCATGGTGTAGCTGGTAGGTATAAATTAACAGAAACCCTCAGCAAGCAATCACAGGTACTTCTTTTCCTCAGGACATGAAAGAAACAATTAATATATTAAGCAAGGCACCACGTTCCAGACCCTGCAGATCTTGTCCAAGGTCAAACACTTCCGTCTCTATACACCACAAGCTGGTTTTGCAAGTAGGCAGGGATTGTTTTGCAACAAGCAAGAAACAAAAAATTCTCTGTCTAAGGGGAGATACTTCATTGAAAGTTCTTAACTTCTCTTTTCCAGGAACTGTGGTTGTCAGCAGCATGCTTCTGCTTTTTCACATCAACTTCTTCACTACCTACCCAGGAAACTGGGTTCATAGAAAAACATCCCAGCACCTGAGTATCCCAAGTATGATGACCCTACCACCGAAACCTACTTGACAGTTCCTGGAAGCCCCAGCTGCCATCAAGGAGGCTGCACCAAGGACACACAGCTGCTTTTCACACAGGCATGTTTCTGGCATTCTGGGGAGCCAGGCCCTAAAGAAATAACCCACAGATTTTGGGTTTAATACACATAAAAATTAAGCTGTGTAGCAATACATTGCATGCAGTTTAAATTCTCTTACATGAAGAAAAATCACAAAAGATCTTTTTTTCCTGATGATTTCTTACTATTATTGTGCACTGCTTCCTTGTTTCTTGAAATGCCAGTAAAAATGGGCTACAAATAAATAAGAAAGACCAACCTGTACACTTTCGGTTCCAAGAGTAACACTTACTGCAAAGGAAGTGGAAACTCCCAGGGAAGCAGTAGATGCTGGAATGCAGCAGTGTTTCTGCTGGTTGTCCTTGCTCTGAAACAACATAGATGTATCAACAGAAAAGAGCAGATACTTGCTAACTGACAAAATGATGTTTAAAGATATTTACAGGGATGCTAAGTGGCTAACACTGTTGTACCCATGCTTCTCTACAGCTATATGAAATGTCAAGTATGGAAAAATGGTATTTATGTAACTACATGTGAGAGAATTGCATGAATGGTAGGATGTTTCAGAATTTCAACTGAGTATTGAGAAGCACAGGAAAAATGGGATTAAAACACTGCTCCCACACTACTGCAGAGGCAAACTCTGAAAACTGGCAGAGAGGATCACATTAAACTCTGACAGCAAAATACAGCACTCCTGAGCCAGCTCCACAACACTGGGGGTGGAAACTATGCCCCGGCCTGTTTCTAGAAGTGGGATCAAGAGCAGCTTAACTCCTGATCTCAAAATTAATTAGGTTTTCATTTATACTCTTTTGCAGTAAATCACATTTCAGCAGGTCTCTGCGCATTTAACCTGTCAATGTCACGGACAAAATATGAATTCAAAGGTGGAGTGTAGGTATAAAGCCAGGCAAATTTTCTTTGTAAACTAACACCTCATTTGTAATCAGCTACTATAATCTAACCAATGTACTAGAAGCATAATTGTGCATTTATTTGAAATCAGTTATGTAGTTCATATTTGAGGTATCTGGGACATATGTGTGAATAAGTCTGGAAAAGAGTCATGGAACAACTTACCTGGCAACATCTAACAACATATTATTAAATTACCGAGGCATTTGAACAGAGTAGACAAAGGCCAAGTATGGCATGGCCCACTTCAGGTGGAAAATAGTGCAGGTACTACTGTACAAAGCCTCTGAAATAAAGAGAAAGGGAGTTGCATGGAAAGATAAGCAAGTAGAGAAGAGAATAAAAAGCTTTAATGTGGCATGATACTTTGAGCCTGACCTAGATCAGGAGTTTTTGCTAGAGTTTTAGTAATATCACCCTTGCTACACAGATCCATGCACTGCAAGAATTGAAAAAAAAAAAAGGAGGGGGGGGGAGCAGACAGGGGGTTAATACCTCCGCTGTTTACTCCGCTGTTATGGATTTTGTAATGTTTTTGCAGAAGAGAAGCTGGTCATGATGCCTTTGTTGGTCAAAACAAAGGCATGTGTGAATTTTGCTTCCATGTATCTGCACATTCCTAAGGTCTGCAGTAAGCTAATTCACTGGAAAAACACTGGTGATGATTTTCTAATAGATAACATGTTCTACTCTGGAAGCTAAGCTTTTACTTTAATACATCTATTTCCCCAATCTCTGGACTGTATAAACAGCTTTAAGGCAAGAAGAGGGTGCAGATCAATACTGCAGTTTTGGCCAGGTCTGTGTAAACCACCTGTGAAACAGCATGAGAGATGTGCACTCCTGTGAGTCATTTAAGTGAGCTCTTACCTCAAACCATTAGTAGGTGTTCAAAGAAGGGAAATGGAAGCCCTATTACTGACATTTTTCAATTTTCTCTGTAGTGTGGAGTTTAGAACCTCATGCAAGGATACACATGGCAGCCTTTGAGATCACTTCAAACATATATATATTATGCATTACAAATTCAATCTCAGCACTACCAGACAGCACCTTTCTTTTTTGTGGATGATGACCGGAGTTTCCACAGAAAAACCCATAATTCTACATTGATATCCTGCTACTCTACCACTGTGGGGAAGGGTGGAGGGGAGGGGAAGTGTCCTTCTAAAAAAAATATTAATTAATCTCTTCAAAACATCATTCAACTGACCTCCTAGGAATTTTTACTGTTTTGCTCTGAGTTATAGTTAAACCTCCGGGGTAGATACATTCTAAGGTAAGCCTGAATATTGAATAAAGAAGCTCAAGATGACCTTTAGCACATCTGGAATATTTTGCGTCATTGAACTGAGTGCCCTTTAGTACCAAAGACAACACTCCAGTGTTGTCTAGTGTGGATAAAAGCTTAGTCTTCAGCTGAAACCCGTAGTTTCCCCTCATTAAAGTAATTACATAAGAAACTATGTCTTAAAATCAGTTCTTGGACTGACATTTCTTAGCACTGAACATTCAGTTCACCCTTAAATGCTTCATCAAGCCATTGTTTGCATAGTAGTTGAAGTTTATTTATGTTATTCTAAGTCTAAAGTGACTTTGTAAGATACTGGTTACAGTTAAGCTAGCTATGCATGCAGCATTTCTTTATTTTTACAACTCTATTATATGGAAACAAGGAAGATGAAGACATACTAACTTCCAAAAAGGTAGGAACGTGTTGATGGAAAATAATATTTCACCCAACTATTTTGGAGAAAATTACAGTGATTTTAGAATTTGATCACAGGAATTTTTATTTATTATTAAATCGCAAGAGTTTCCAGCCATATGCAATAGTGCCCCAGGGTAAAACCTAGATGATGAATTCCAGGCTCTTGGACGCCTGACTAAAACAGGCATTTTCCTTAAAAAAATGTTCTTGGTATAGAAACATTTTGGAGCACAAAGCAGAGGAGGCTACCTTCTTTATTAATGCCCTCCTCAGCTTGTACTGGTGCTGGTGCATTGGTAAGATCAGGATGTGACCAAACTGAGGCTAACCACACTCTCTTTCTTAAGGCTAATACGTGATTAACATATCAGCTAATGCTTGATGCTCAAGTCACTCTGTTGCCTCAGAGCACATGACAGCTGGCAAAGCAATCTATAGAGATTAAATGAGTATGTCCTCATCTGCTTAAAAAAAGTTCTATTGCATGAACTCATGAACAGCCATAAACTGCACAGAAAACTTTACAGAGTTTCTGCTGCTGGGAAGCTGCTTTCAGCAACTCTGAACATAACCTGCTACCTTACCTCCCAACACAACCTTTATTGTTTTATTTTCACAAGAATTTGCAGAGCCCAATGCTTTTGTGGAGGACATCTTGAGGTTATCAAACTGTCTTGCTGGTGTAAAGCAGACCTTTCTCTAAATGATAAACTGGAGATTACATGACCCTACAGTTCAAATTAGTTGCTTGATAGAATTATAACAAAAAAAAAAAAAAAAGAAAAAGAAAAAATAAATTCTAAAAAATAAATAAATAAAAGTAAGAAAGAAAGAAAACATGTGTATTCTGACATAGAGAGGCCAAAGCAGAGATTAGGAGGGGTTGGGCCTCCCTAGCTGACCATGGCCCTGGGCCCAGCTCCTTCCCCAGTGCACCACATCTATACTGCACATTCCAACCCCCTTACACCATGGAAGCAAGCAAGGTTTCCTGCCTCCCATGAGCCCCAAGCACACAGCCACCCTCTGGGAGGGGAAGTCCCCTGGGAGCTGGCTCTCCACTGCAGTGAGGCAGCCCGGACCTGGAGGAATGATACCAAAGCCATGGCAAATGTTATCTGTGTGGGATTAGGAATGCTTTGTTGTGATCTATCCTCTCTTTGGTCATGATTCATTAACCTGCCTCACCCTTCCTTTCCAAGTCTCTCTCTAAGGTCTTCCCTGAGGGGTCTGGCTACTGTTCTAACCTTAACAGGTAAATGCATCTCTCTGCTACTAAACCAGTCATCCATACTCTCCTTCTTCCCTATCTCCATCACTGGCCCCTCTGGCCACTCTGATGTCCACATTCCCTCTGCTTCCCTCTATGGAAGAAGACATATGTTGCAGTCATTTTCTTTACACACAACCTAGCATCATGACACACTTCTATCTTATGCACCTTCTTTTATCTACCCTCATATAGCCTCCAACTTTACACTATTAAAGCTTGAAGTCTGTATTTTACCCTGGAGGCTGTTCTTTCTCCATCTCCTGCTATGATGTCCCTCATGGGGACATTACTGTCCACCACCCTTACACCAGTTTTTAGTTCTCTGCACAAATAGGAAGACTCAGGAATAGTAAAAGAAGCAGTGAAAAGAGGGAAACTTCTGCAGTGTCCAAATTAGATACGGAAAAATCTCCTCGTTTGTGCATGTCTACAGTTGATTTGCTGGTGCTCCATTTATTTGCTTTTGGATCAATGTCCCTGCCTTTGCTTTTGCCTTGTTAGCATGAACATACCTTCCATTACCACTCCTTCCCCTTGCAATCTGTCTCCTCAATCAGCTTTTCAGTTTTCCGATCAGTTCACTGTGGCTAAACACAAACTGCATGGGAACAGTATTATTACACATGATACAAGGTGCTTAAAGTCCAGACCAAGCTTGTAGTGCTCTCACTCACAGCTCTAAGCATCCTTACAGGAGCAAATGCAACCCAGACCAAAACATCTGTATTTGGGCCCTGCTGCCTTCACTCACAGCACCTCACTTGCAGAAAGGAGGCATAAGCTGCCCATGCCTACCCCATGTGGTAGGCTGCGCCCAATCTCTGTATGCCCCCATTCTAGGCCTCAGCCCTTGGCCAGAATAAGTTCCTTGGCATGCTCAGTTTTCCCTGCAACTGGTCCTTTTCTTCAGAGGACCATCAAGGCAGCTAAAATCTCCTCTCTTGTCTACCTGGGGCAGGATTCATGGCTATCTGTTGGTAAACTCAAATGCATCCGAGATCCTGCCCAATATCCTGATGGCAGGCGTTGCACCACCACAGGGATGACTAACCCACATTGACACCACCAGAGAGGAGTCCTGGCTTCAGCAGTTTGGTCCAAGTATGAACCTTCACCTAGTTTCAATCCTGTCTCTAGAAAATGACTAAGATAAACTCTACACTAACAGATCTTCCCTCACCCATCCTGGAAAACTACACCCCCTGAGAAAAGCATTAACACTGATCTGGAAGTCCCAGCAAAGCCTGATAAGAAATGGCATTACTCATATTTAAAGATGGCTATAACTGAACTAAATAAACCAGATCTTCCAACTGGAGACATAATTTGAAACTGAAACATCATTATATAGACCCCCAGCAACTGGACAGGCTTGCACCCACTACCTAGTGAGAGCCCAAGCTGCAGTTTCTGATATGCACAAATTAATGCAACATCGGCATGTCCTGCGTAATATAGCAAGTGTTACACTGTTGGAAGCTGCTGTTAGGGCCTCCAGCTTTGACTGTCCCCACCGGTCCAGCCAGAGTGCGGCATGCCACAGAAGCAACTAAGAGAACCCACCATAGAAAGCTCCACCCAACAAATGCAAACCTCTGCCATTGCAAGGCCTGAAGCTCTGGAGAGCAATGTTGCTTAAACAAAGGTATTGCCAAGCAAGACTTTCAGGTTCAAGGAAAAGTACAGGGAGTAACTGAAGGAGGGACATGCTGAGCTGATGAAGGAAATGTCAGTATAACTCT
This sequence comes from Baryphthengus martii, assembly GCA_013396935.1. Lineage (NCBI taxonomy): Eukaryota > Metazoa > Chordata > Aves > Coraciiformes > Momotidae > Baryphthengus > Baryphthengus martii. Next base: position 34,981 of record VWZK01001541.1, read on the forward strand.
GGAGAAAAAGAGGGAATTCCCAGACTCATACAGTCATTCATTCTTAAAACAAAGATTGCCAACACGGAAGTGAAGTTGGCTAAGTTATCTGTAATGCTAATTAATGAAAAATCATTGCTCATGTTAAGACATTATGTATTTATATGGTTGTATTTAGAAAACGTTGTGGCTTCTGTACCTGACATTCCCCAAGCACTTTAATACATGTATGCATGCCATCTCCCTTTCCCACCACCACTGTTTTCCAGAGTTTCTGTTCTTCTGCTCCTCCAGGCTGTACACAGCCATCATGAAAGTGCCTCAGGGTATGACTCCCCATCCTCACAACAGCCTGCATTCCCCTTCCTTCCTCCTATGCTCTAACTGGGACTGCCACCACAGTCGTGGGGCAGCAAGGCAGCTTCCAAGGTGGCTCCTCCAGTTAGTGCTCCATCCTCAGCTGTTGATTCTCTGTCCTCAGCTGTTAATTCTCATTGGGCTAAACCCCAGCTGCAGGCTGAAGCATTTCTGCAGAGCAGAGGTGTAATCTAGCACACACTGCAGGCAAAGGGCATTTGTGAGAGCTCTGTTGAATCAGAGCCAAGGAGGCAGCACAGCCCATAAACACAAGCAGCAGCAAAGCAGAGCTCTTGCAAGTGTCAGTGGAGTGCCATAATCACAAGACATTCCTCCTTTCTTCCTCTGCTCAGCTGCAGACACCACCTCACTAAACAGATACAGATGCTGCCTGCATGTATACATATGTCAGTAACAATAATATTAGGAAAGAAAAAGACAACATTTAGAGCCCAGCTGCGTCAGAGCGACATGCAAGAACAGGGAAGGGACAAAACTATTGCCAACCCATGGGATGTGAAATGCAGCCGACATGCTTGGTCACCAGGACCCACTGCAAATGATGGGATAACCAGAGGCAGACCCAAACTTCATGTCTTTTTTTCTGCGCTTTCCCTGCCTTCCCTTTTCCTCTCTTTCATTTACCCCTCAATAATTCCTGCTTTATTACAGTTTCTCCCAGTAGTGCTTAAGCTTCTGCAGGGCCAGAGGGGAGGGAAAAAAGACAAAAAACAACAACACTGCTGCAGGGTTGGGACAATGCAGACATATGTTCTTATATCTGACAAAACCAGCATGGAGAGAAATTGCACAGGTTGGGAGAGACCTGTACTAGCTTTTTTTTTTTTTTACCCAGATTTCTGGAGAAATGAAAGCAAACTTGCATGAAGAAAACCCTTTCATTTTCATGCTTACAAAGATATTGTCAATACCTCCCTCTGAAAAGTCTTACCTCTAAAAAGTCCCCACCCCTCCCTGGGGCAGGGATGGTGGGGTGGATCAGGATATGCATATCTGCATGTATTCATTAGGACACACACTTACATAAAATGAAGTTAGAAAACCCTGGGCAAGCCTGACAGCACCCAAGCAGGGCTTGTCCCTTCCCATGGGAAGTCCCTTGGGTCCATACCAAGTGCTCAGGCTCACCCAAGAAGTCAGATTTATCTCAGGATAGAAATCAGGATTTTCCAGCAGCTCTATGTGGCTCTAGCTCAATCACCAGCCACAGCACACACAGTTCACCTCACGTTCTTCAGACTTACAAGAGAAAAAATCCCAATGCATTTCAGAGGACGCATAGAGTGTGCACCATGCCAACTGCTTTCTTCCAGCATGAGAGAGTGAGGAGAAACAGTTGTTTGGTGTTTCACAGTACATTTAGACCATATTTGAGAGCTGTGGGTTCACAGGTGTTTTCTTTATCACAACTACAAACTGCTTCTTTACTACCTCCTCTTAAACTCCCCTGTTCGAAACCCTAGTGGTGCAGCCCAGTGGTGTGTCTTACATACAAGTTTTTAGATATGTTAATGTCACAGTAAATTTGAGGCATATGAATTTTCTGAAGTCTCTGGTAAACACATCTGAGAGATTACTTTTTATTTGAGTCAGAATTAGTTTTCTGTTTCCAAAGACTAACAATTTTTCAAATCAGTTTTATTGAGCAACCACATTAGCTTGGTGTAATACAGTAAACCTAGGGTACAACATTGCTATCACTAAAGTCATAGGGACAGGAAGTTAGGTATTCCTGGAAAAACTTATCTATTCTTATAAGAAATTACAATGTGGCTCACTTTAGGCTGAATGTCATATTAGTGCTACTCTTTAAGCTGAGATACTGTATGTTTCAACAGTAAGATTCAAGTATTAATTGTAGCCATCTTCTAGTAAACAGTAAACACTTCTGGGGATTATTTATAGAAATTACCACAGAGAAGATTTTTTGCAAGGTGGCTTTCTCCCATACATCCTTCTTACTTTGGAGTTTTTAGAGTTCTCTTTAAATACTTTTGCTTTCACTATCTCCAGGATCAGCCTTGTGGGCTGATCGTTTCCTGTTACAGCCTGGGATTTCCTCCTCACACTGATAAAAAAATGAGGTGTCTTTAAGTTCAGCACATTATTGGGGGCATCTCCAAGGTGTCTTTAAGTTCATGCTGTGAACCATGTAATCAGGGGCATCCCCAATCAGTGGCTCAGCATAAGTACGCAATGAGAGGTCTGAGACTAGGATAACTGCCAAAAAATTTATTTTCTTACTCTAGTGGTGTTTCCTCCAGCCAGAGAGCAGTTTTCCTCCTATCTAGAATGTCTCCAGAGCTCAGAAATAATTCATGCCTGCTGCTACTCAAAGCAATTACCTGTCCTTTCTGAAAATGTGAGGAATTTCAAGACAGTATTTGCATACTTTCAGTTCTTTGACAGAAGTACATCTCTAATGTGATCTGGGAAATCACTGTCAACACAAAGCCAGTGAGAGCCCTTTGGAAACAATGAACTAAGGTGATCCAGAGAATGCTTTTTTCCTGTACTGAAAGGCAGAGTGCTCAGAAATTATTCTTACATTGCCATAGAACATAAACTTATGCTATATATTCCAGAAATAGAAAACTTAGTTCTTTAGACCTTGGTATTAAATATAGCCCTTTTTATTTCCCCCATGATCATATAGCAACTGTGGGTTTGTGGGGAAACTTGCAGAAAATGCATGCCTCACCCAGAATTATTTATTGCTTCCACGTACAGTATCTGTGTATAATGTTATAACTGGCATTGGGTGTTTACAGGCCAAGTGCTGTGCACTGTGGGTTTTATCCTCATTCGTGATTGAGTAGAGGTGGGTAGCTTTACCTGTGACAAGTTCAAGCAGATACTACACATATAACGATGCTTATCATAGTTACAACAGTTAGTTAGCTAGTTTCCACTGAAACTGAGTCACCGGAATTCCTCTGGAGTCACCAACAAGCTATTACTGACAGTGGGTGTTCAAAGCACAGGATACTATGCTGCACAATCAGAAGCACTTGACTAAGTTTGAAGTTTACAAACATGCACTGCAAGAGCATGGCAGCAGGCAGGAGGACTGCCATGGGACCGGGGCTCTCCTGTGCCAGCCCTTGCCTTGTGCCCTCTGCTGCCCTGGGGACACCAAGCACCAGTAGGTAGCACCGGGTCTTCAGGGTTGGTTTACTCTGGCCCCAGGCCAAACTTTGGCTTCCTGATGTTTAAAGAAATTAGCTACCAGTATTAAAATGCACAAGTAACATTTGATGACAAGTAACATTAACATTTGATGACAAGTGACATACGTCTTCTCAGCCTGCAGTAGACTCAGCATGGGGCGCAATGAGCTCACCTGAACCGAGGGTCCCCACTCACCATCTGTTCCCTCCAGTGGCAGAATGGGCAATCTGAGAGGAAACTGTGCTCTTTCCAGTTGCCCGTACTGGGCAATATAGCACCAGTCTGGATTTGCTGCAAGGTTGAGACTTTCTGTTCTACACAGATTGCTTCAAACATTCACTGCTGTCTTGTCCGGAAGACAACCCCCGCTGTACAACATGCCATCCCAAACATGTACAAATACAGCTGGAGAACAGAACAATTTTCACTGCCAACAGCATACACACTGCAACTTGCATTCCTACCCAAGTCCTCCTTTCTGACTTTCCACGTTATCTTCAGGCTGGAAAGTTGTACCATGCAAGGATCTTCATAGATGTGGCTATCACAACTGCCTAAACAGTACAAGGGGAAGTCTATGTAATCACTGCCATGTTATGTGACATCTATTGAGACGTGAAAGACGGGAAAGACCACCCATTAATTCTCATTGCCTTGGCAGCCACCATTGAAGGATATAGTGTTTATGGCCATAGCCCTAACAAATGCTAAGCCCAGGGCTGCAGATGTTTGCAAACATGAATAATGTGAATCAACGGGACTCCCCTGAAAGGTCTGTACATGTGTGTGCAATTATTTTTCTACAGCTCTCCAGAACCTGGAGCTAAAATATAGGTGAGGAGCAATAGCATTTGGGCTAAGCTTGCCTAAATCAGCAAGACAAACAAGCGCAATGCTGTTCAGCCCCTTGAGCTGTGCCTCCCAGAAGACCAGCCCCAGAGGTCGAGCAGATTGAGCCATCTGATATTCACCTGCTCCCCAAATCAGACAGCAAGAGGCAGAGAGAAAACAAATGGGACCCCACTGCTGCTGAACTGATGTTATCTGCAGGCAGCTGTGCCTTTTGTGCAAGAAGCACACAGTGCTACAATTTGCAAATGTCACTGATGAATTGCTGCTGTCTCTGCAGCGCATTGTAAAGAACTGTCTGCTCTTAATTACCAGGACTTTGGCTTTTTGAGGCAGTAATGCAGTAATGTCATCTAATAATGAGCAAACCTAGTCCACAGGAAAATTAACTTCACATTAAACAAAGCCTTCCTTACCTTTTTCACATACTAGCATATAGAGGAAAAGTTGTATGGTAATCACAGCTTTCACCTCTGACTTCTTAAACCTGAAGCTGCTATGCACAGAGTATATGAGTATCATTAGAGAGAGAAAAAATAAAATTTAAGGATTCAACTGTACATTTGAAGATAACAGAACAGAGGTTCTGTTGCAGATCATCATAGGAATTATGGTCAGCCATGGGAACAAAGCAAAGAAGTGATCTAGGGCTTTAAGACTCATATTATAAAGAGGGTTAAGTAGCTGAACATGCTTCTTGAGAGGAGCCACAAAACCTTGCTGCACAATGTGCACATCAGTTCCGGTCCCAGACTTAAAAGCTCTCACCCTGGATGCTGTTTTCCTTCTAAAAAGAACGCTTAATAGTCAATTATTATAAAGTGTTAATGAATTAGTCTCCATTTTTCACCTCTCATCTTCTTTCCCTGTTGAATACAGGATGCTGGTACTGAGGGTGTCACTTGATCTGTTGCACATGGGTAGCCAGTAAGGATAGCGTTCTCCCTCGCTTCCGTTTCAAAACCAAAATTGTTCTGAAAGGTTTGGCTTAGGGCTTGCATTTCATTCCCCTCCACATTGTACAAAGGGAACGGTTTCAAGTTATGCAGCATATTGTGTCATAAAATCCAGTAACTGAGTCCTGGAAAGATGCTGCCTTGTGAACTGGTATCATTACTTATTCTTCTTGTTTAGAAAGAGTTGTATTACCACTTCAACCCCCCATCCCCCACAAATGAGAAGAGAGAGACCTCATAAATACCAGGAATGTTTGTTATTTTCCATGCTATTCTCAGCAAATTCTTCACTTAGGTTTGGGGTTTTTTTCCCTTGTGTCAAATAGAGTGATTTGGCCAGGACACAAGATGTTAGACAGGAGTCCCTCTTCAGATCAGAACAAGCCACTAGGTGAACTGCATTTTTTGACATTCATCTCTAAATCAGATCATTTTCACAAGGCATCGTATCCTCAGTCTCGTGTCTTTTCTGTGGCTTATAGTGTTTGTGAGAGTCATTTTGCTCTTCCTAATGCTTTGAAGAAGACTGGCCACTACTTCAAGCTTTTGATCAGTTGCTCATCTATACTTTGATCAAGCCAGCACGTGAAAGCTCTGTAAACACCAGGGAGAGCACAGTCCAGCCTCAGCCTGTGCTGGTTAGACAGGATACTAAGAAAACTAGTGAACTCAGTTGTTTCCTAAATTAACATAATGAAGATTAATCTCATAATCTCTTGAGATTCTTGAAACTCTTGATACTTCTTTAAGTACTTTTTCTGTTTGTTTGAAACTATAGATTATGCCCCCTTGTTCCCTATGACAACAGTCTGACATACTCTTGATTTTGGCAAAGTACCAAGGATTAATTTGACACCTGTGTTGTAAACCCAGTGGTGATTCAAGTTTTACTGCACAGTGACTATGGCCCAGACTATCGCTTTACACTTGTTTTACATTGGATTATTTCCACTACCATCACTGGTGTCTCACCAGCTGTAAGTTCTTGGCCAAAGAGAAGCCTATGCTATATAATTATCAAATTACATTCTTGCATCTCTAGTTCAAACAAAATCAAAATGTATATCCTTACATTAACAGTATTGCCCAGTGCATCGTTTGTGCATCCTTAGCTTGTTTCTTCTGTGCTTTATATTACACTTCTCAGACATAGTCTTATGTTATTTTATCATCCAAACTTTTGCCCTTGTTTTCTGGGGAGAAGAGCACAATACTTAGCTAGAATATGTCTCCTGTGATGTTTTAGCACCAGTCCAACATTCTACTCTTTCACAAGCTCAAAATACTGCATGATCCTAGTGAAAACAAATGCACATGTTTTTATTGAGTTGACCTATATAGAATTTTTTCACAAAAAAAAAAAAAAAAAATTGAAAAAGTCTAAAATGCAACTACAGCAGCTTGAATGTATGCTGTTAATAAAATTAATGCTTCTATTTAATGAGAAAAAAAAGTGTCAATAACTCCTTGAAAAAAAAGACATTTTTATCCTGACACATAGGATTTCTCAACATGATATACAGGATTCTTACCCCTATGCCATTACTTTCTATACATTGCAGGCAGAGCTGGAATCCTGTTCTAAACTGTAACTACAAAAATGCCTGCCTTGAACATGTCACACTGTATCGGTCTGATGATAATCCAACATCTACTGTGAAAAGAAGCATGTTATAACAGTGTGGTCCAAACCGTTCAAATCAGTCTGCATCTTGCCCAGTGTCCTTCTCCCCAAAAAGGGCAGCAAATGGCTATTGGGGCACGGCGCACTGTCCAGGGAACCAAGACTTCCCCTGTGCATGGCACAATTCAGAGCCAAAAAGGTGCTCCAGCTCAGCACCCAGCTGAAGAATATAGGCCGCAAACTGAGATCGTGCCCCAGTTAGCCACTCTTTCCTACTCAAAGTGCCACAGACTTCTTCTTCTTCAGGTACCTGAAGTTGTGTCAATGACTGAAGGGCCACTGTCAGCCACTTCTTTCTGTACTTTTTCCTACTGTTTTTGTCAATTTGCAAAGTCATCTTAAGGATATAAAGCACTTATAAGTTCCCTACCATTTTTGTCCTTTTGCTGTTTGGTCTACATTCTCCAAATTCTCCTTTCTCTTATGCAGCATAATCTGCCTCAGTTACCTCTGTCTTTGAGCATAACATGATCCATCACAAAATCAACCACATAATAGATTTGTCACTGAATTGTGCAAACCTGGCTGACACTGTTGTGGAAAGCTTTAGTGTTACTTTAAAGATTTACCTTAAGACAAGACCTGTACCACAGTCCCCAGAAATTCAGTAAATACACACTTGCAGATTCAAGCTCTATCCTGCAGCATGAAGAAGGAGGGTGACCGTAAACCTCACTGTATGGATACCCGCCAGTTTTTACTGACTAGCTGGGACCTTCTGGAAAAGAAATCATATTTTTTGGTCATACACTCATGCACTTGTATTTATGTGCCACTTATTAATGTTAACATCTAACACAGAGAGTCTATACCTTGACCTTGGGAAGGAGCAGGCAAGATGCACTAAGAAGTTTTCCCTATATAAGCTCATGTCCTCTCCCTGTGTGACTTCTTTTTCTTTTCAGAGACAGAAGTATTAATATAATCTTTGAGTAGCCCTCCCTGGCATGAACTTTCACAAGCAGTATCTGGGGCAGTGATTTCATGAGGCAGCAAATCACCAGCACACTCAGCATGGCTCTGCTGGCTTCTGATGTGAGTCTTGTCATTTTTCAGGCAGGTGCAACTTATCGTCATATCAAACAAACTGCTCCCACTGTACCAACAAACTAGATTTGAGCTCGAGGCCAGCAGCCTGGCAGAGCACCACAGTAGCTATAAGCATACATGCATTCTGTGTTGCTGATTGTGGAGAATAGCTGTTGCATAAACTTTTAATAGCAGCACAGGGATTTACTTCCCCCTCTGGTCTGTGGCACACTTTTCTCCTGTTCTGTTATGTACTTTGACTAATAATTACTTAGTCTTCTAGGTGCAGACCTCTAAAAACACTAGGAGCTCTCAGTCCCCCTTTTCAATTGCAAACGATCCATTTTTGGTGAAGTGTGGCCTCCCTATTCTTCTGCCAGCCGTTGTGTTTGTGAAAGGACCGTCTCAAATTTCTTGTGCGGGAGCAGCTGTTGCTGGACTGAGGCAGCCTTTTCAGAGCCCTGCCGCAGCCGCTTTTCACTTCTTCTCCTCCTCCTCCCCTTCCTCCCTCCTTTTGTCTCCCCCAAAGCAAGACCCCCTCTGACCCTTCGCCTCCCTCCAGCCTACCTCCTTTGTTGCCGCTGCAGACAAGTTCCATCCTAAATCAAGCATTGTCTCCATCTCCAGAAGCCAGCACGTGCCCGCATCCCCCTAATCTTTTAATTTCCCCCCAGGAAAAGGCAGCTGTTGGTGATACACGCAATGCACAGCTGTCAGCTGGGGCCTGCCGCCTGCCCACACCAAACAATGAGGGCGGCAGCGCCGGGGCTGAGGAGAAGTAATATCTACATATATGTGCCTTTGGCAACAGTTGGTAGCACGTGCTCTGAAATGCGGCATTGTCGGAAAACTCACCCCTGCCTTCCCCCTCTACGGCTCCGCACACGTATGAGCTTGAACTTTGGCTGATTTCAGAACAAAACGCCTGGCTTCAAAGGGCAAGACTCCCCAGATAGCTGCATTATACCTTCACTGCTGAAACAATCCCCTGCAAAATTACAGGATATGAAAGGGAGAGGCCTCCAGTAGCCTGGCGCGTGGTCTGTGCATTCTCCTCTTTTGCATACCAGTCGTTTGGAAGTTTTGTCGTGGAGGGAGAGCATTGTCAACAATCTGGAGTGGGTGAAAAGACCAACACATCGCTATTTTACCTTTTTGCCTGGATGGTGAGGGGGGCCAGCATTTTAAAGCAAAGCAGGGACAAACATGAGTATGCACAGCCGGGCTGGTGATCTTGCTACATTAATGTGCAAGGGACAATCACTTCACATCAAGATGATGAAGAAGGTGGCTATCTAGGACCAGAAAAATGCAAAGCGTAATTGCAACTGTGCACATTTGCATGCCAAATTTATACCTGCAACAAAGGCAAGTGTGCACCCAAATAATAAATTACGCAACATCGCAGTCCTTTGCCAAAGCAGTTGTCAAAAGTGAGCTTACAAACATAGTAGCTACAGACCCCAATTAGTCATGTAAATGTGCTTGCCTCCTCTCCTGTACCGTGGTGCACGTAACTCTACAAAAATCATACCTCTTTGCCCCACATTAGCGCCTGCTGGAACACAAAGGAGTTTCTTAGAGAAATTCACTTTGCAAACTCATGTCTTGTGGTGAAAATGTGAAAAAACCTCATACATTTGAAAGTGTTTCATTTCCTTTTCCCATGTATATTATTTTAAAGTATGCACGCATTCCTGTCACCAACCTTCTGACTAATCATTAAATGGGAATTTGATTAATATCTACATGCAATGGTTCCCAAAGACTAAGCATTTTAAAAGTGACTGTCTCATGTGTTGCTTTTGCAGAGGTCTGTTGCATAGTTTCCTCTCTAAGCAATGGAACAAACAAGCCACCCTCCCAAGCCTTTCATTGCCGTAACCTTTTTGCAGTCAAGCAAACAGTTCTGGATTTACTACACTGCTCTTAGTCATTTTATGTGATAAGGAATAACTTCTGTGTCACTGGTGTATATTCCCCAGCCTGTTCTGTACTCATGTTTTTACTTGCTTTATCTCACCTGGCCTTTAATTTAAAAGACTTAAAAGATACACTACACAAAGTGGACCATATGGCACATGGTACACCTGCCCCGTGCTTAGCACCTGCTGAGCGCGCTGTGGGCGTCAGGCTTCTTGATAGAACTCCTGGCCAGAAGGCAAAAGCATTTCCATGCATCCGCATGCTGGACGGAGGCCACGTGCCTCGGCTGTGAGCTGATCTGACACAGCAGCCTGTCAGGGCTTTCAAGATTAGCAAATCTGTACAAAGCAATGGATTTAAACAACAAAGGAGATGCCACATCGCAGAGACCTACACACATACAGACACCTCGGGGATCCTAATAACCTTGTAGATATGAACCGGGACCTCCAATAAATGGTAGCTTGCTTTGGATGGGGAATGTCAGCATTAATCATTTGGATGCAGCCAGAGTTTTCCTAAAGGACTCAGAGAAATCACAAAGCGATGTGTTTTGCTATCAGTTAGGCAAACACAAATGCCCTCCGGAGTTACCCGCATGCAGAGCCACGAAAGGTACATGCAGGAAGCAACATGCAGCCAAAAAGAGGCATCTCAAAATAAAAATAGTAGGCATCAAGTAGAAAGAAAATGGATATGACTTTAACACTCCTAAAGGGTTTAGCAAACACGTGCCTCAACAGTCGCCTGCAAGACCTGCTCTTTCATTCCTGATTCTGCTCGCCCATGACTCACTTTCCTCATAAGCAAACTGGGCCAGGAAGCCTGCATTTTTGGTGCAAAGTTCTGGGAGATTTATGGAGATGAAATAGAATTCAGAAGTATTATGAGATGCTATTATTGAGGTGATCCTCCTCATAGCAGCAGCAGCCTTTGTCAAAGCAGTCTGTTTATCCAGCAAAGGCAGGAGGCATTTTAGCATCCCATGTGGCTTCTAACACTGGGCAGCTGGACAAACACAAAAATTGTGCCAGCCAAAAGAATTTTTCTCTCTTGCACTGCTCAGGGAGGAAAATTTATTGCATATGATTGACAAAAGGACTCTTGGGACAGACAAGGCGGCAGGGCCCTAGTGGTCTCCTGAGCAGTGACTGGCAGGCTTCAGAGAGCTCGGTTTTGCACCAAGGACAGAACTTGACCTTTGGCAGGGTTAGCACTAGTTGCAATGCCACCGCCACAGAGGGGATGCTGCAGGGTTTCTCTTTTTTCAGGCATTCTCTGACACAGACTTTGGAATTGCCCAGTTCAGAAGATTCCCATTTTCTGATGTGCTGCCTTTCAATGGTACGCCTTGATTAACCTATTTAAAATAAATTTGGCAGTGATCTTTCTGTCCTCATGTTGGAACATTACCAAGCAAAACAGAAAGGTCTTCTCTTCTTTCGTTTATAGCTGTCTTTCCTGTTACTGGAAAGAAAAATTCTCTGGCTGAAAGGAGGTTGTCAGACTAACCCTACCTTTATCTTGTGCATGAGAAGCTCAACATGAGCTGTCAGTGCACGCTTGCAGCCCAGAAACCCAACTGTATCCTGGGCTGCATCAAAAGAAGCGTGGCCAGCAGGTTGAGGGAAGTCATTCTCTCCTCTGCTCCACTCTTGTGAGACCCCACC
>VWZK01001543.1:0-28522 GCA_013396935.1 Baryphthengus martii
GAAAAGAAAAAAGAAAAAAAGAAAAAAGAAGAACCCACCAATACTTTATCAGCCCATTAAACTTTGATGCATTTGAAAACCATCCATATATATGTTAAATCTAGAAAAGAAATATTAACTGGTGTACTTTGTTGTGAAAATAGCATATTTAACAAAATCTACTTAGAGATGAAAATTTACGTGATTTTTGCATAAATTAAAAAAAAAAAAAAAAAAAATTTTACTATCTCAGCTTTCTAGTTTTGAAAAGTGAATAGAACTTAACAGCAGTTTCAATGAGGAAATTAATCACAATGCACAATGGGCCTGGATAATCCCAAAGGAGAAATGGCCACACAAACCCACAAAGGAAAGAAAACCATCAACATGTAAACACTTTAACTAAGATGTGGAATAATTTTGACTGTTATAAAATAAGCACTTACAAATAGTTCTGAAAAAAAAAATTAAATATTAAAATAGTGGATAGCAAGCAGGAAAGAGCTCAGAGCTGATACATAAACAGTTTCTAGGAGCAGATAATGTTTACCAATGGTATTACAAAATAGAAAGATAATTCTATAGAAACAATGCATTTATAGTGTAACACATTTCTACCACATATACAAAAAATTCATGCATTGTGATATGTAGCATAAATCAATCACAGACTTTCCATTGCCCCTAAACTCTATAAATGCTTGTGTGTTTTGATTTCAAGGCATCAAGAGGTATGTATTCACTATGAATTTTATTGTTTGATCTCCAGCATTCACAAGACCTTTTGGACTGCCATTTAGCATGAAGGAGATCTATTGTGGAAATTGCGCTGTTCATTTCATGTGTTATGGCCACACGGGACCTTAAAACAAATGAACAGAAATTGTCTTTGCCTGCAGGAGCTCACAAACTGCAGGTAACACAAAGAATAAGTGGTCTGGGGATATTCATTTAGAAGCATTCTCCTGCTAAGTATAAGAGTACACGAAGTAGAATTTAAAAATAATCGTGCAAGTGTCAAATGAATGAATAGTAGTTTATCTTTTGGGTGATTAATTATATGGAAATCTGATTGAAAATAAAAGGTGTCAGTTTCCAGAGTTGAATAGAGAAAAGTCTTGGAAAAGTCTGAAAAGCCAAAATATGAGGAGATATCACTCTAGAGTAGTCAGAGAGCACCAACCAGAGACAGAGTTTTTATAAACTTCTGATTGAAGTATATTTCATTTGAATTTACCCAGGCAAGTAGAGAACTCTATTCGAATATTTGGTAGTATTTGGAATACCACCTCCAACAGATCTACTTCAGCAGTTACAGAGAACATCAAGGAAAGAAAATCAAGTTCTGATCCAAAGTTATTAGTGTCAATGACTGGTAATGCTAACTGAAATGCTTCTATCTACCTAGAGAAGCTAAATAAGCTTGACCTTTGTACTGCTTATGCCCATGGGTGCTTGGGTCCAAACCCAGACTTTGCAAACTGATTATCCTGCATCATATATTGTCTTGTAGAAGATCATCAAATTAAGTCACTGGAAAACATGTAATAAAGCATCTAGCTTCTAGACATTTTGGTAGAAGTACCACAAGCACAGTTGTACACCTATTTTTGAAAACAAATTCTAAGTCTTATAAATCAGTTTACAGTAGACTGGGACAGCTGCTGCTCTGAAAAGAGAAAATTCAAATTTCATATATTTTCCATCTGGGAGATTTCTAATACCCTTTTTAGTCCTGTATGAAAGCAGTTTCACCATCAATCCATTTAGGAAGGCAATTTAATTTGGCTTAATAGGTACTTTCATTTTAAGCGTTGCAGCACACTATATCTTTGCTCCACATTAGCAAAATGCTGTTTGTTATTTGAAGAGAAAGACAATTCTAGTACTATCTTAGCATTCACAAAAGTAATAGCTTTTTCTTTCTTTCAAACATTAACTGAGCTAGACTGATGTAGATACATAAAATTGCAACGATGTTTTTTGTCTTATTTCTCAATATTCTTTATCCTACGGTAAGCGCACACCACATACTAAGTCTTAAAGTATGATAGTCTAACCAGATTAAATTGGAAAGTGTGATAAGGCACCTATGAAAGGGCAGAGCTTTGTATAACTCATTTTATCCTGCTCCCAGTCTGGCCTGGTTCGAGTATTTATACATTATAATTTAAATCAGAAAGTGTACATGCACATTTAAATTCCTCAAAAGTCATTATATTGACAGATGTTGAACATTATTGTAGTAATGTATGAAAAATAATGGTGTTTCTATCTTTTGGTTTTCTTGCATTTAAATTGTTATATACTCTCTCTAGTTTTATGTAGTTAATCATTTAAAATAATTTATGAAGTAAACTCCATCTGTACTCGCTGAAGCAAACACAAGTTGTCAAGCTGACTACTATTTGTTAAGTGAATGAAAATAATGGCAAATCATTGATCGAGTGCAGAGAGTTTAGAACTTTGTAATCCAGAATTCGTTGATGTCCTTCAGCTAAGAAAACTTTGGCTTTCCCTTAAACTCTAAGCAAGCTGGAATAGTCATATCTATGTGTGTCTCTTGAAAATAGACTTTTTCCTCACATTTAAATGTGATAAAATACATTTCAGGCAGATGAAGGAGATTTTGAATGATCCATGTCTAATGTAGTCACTTGGCTCCCTTTTCTTCATTTCTGAACTTCATCCTACACAAAAAAAACCCTGATGTATGTAGATGTTCAAACCAGTTGAATGTCCTACATTTGATTACATTCAATTTAGGTTCAGTTTCCATAGGCTACCACCTTCTGGTATCACATTTCTTAAGTGGTGCTCTCCATTGAGAATCTTATCTCCAAGAGGTGCTACCATGAGCTGAGAAATGTTTGGAACACAGTTAAAGCTCACATTATGCAAAGAAAAATTATTTCTTAGATTTTCACTAGATAATACAGTCACAGAACATTTGGTGAATTTCTGGGACTGTTTTACCTTGCTTCATATTTTCCTACACTAGCATTTCTCCCCTGCTTCCTGAAGACTCCTGCACTCCTTCGCCATGTGTTTCTAGTGCCTGTGCTGCAATAGAAAGAAAAAACAAAACCACATTGCCATTATGCAAGAGCGGAAAGAAGAGAGCATTCAAGTCTTTTCCCTGTGTCTGAGTTTTGTTCCTGGAGTGTTCATTTGCACCTTGGCTAGGGCAGCTTGTGATACATTGGGACCCACCATGATCCTGCTGTGTTCTGTGCTCTGTGACACACGGTCCACCTCAGTTCAGTTCATGTATCTAAATCTGGGCTCTATCTGCTCCTCTTGACTGAAGTACCTGCTGCTGAATGGATGATAAAAGACAAAAGCCATTGCTTCAGTTTAAAAAGAAAAAAAAAACAAAAAAATGCTGAAGTTCAAAAGTTCTGGAGGAGTCTGTTCTTTCAATCCTAGCAGAAGACTCTCCTTTATGACTTGATATTCCCCACGACCAGAGCCACAAGAAGCAGAAGTCTAGGACTAAAATAATTTGCAGACATTCAGGCGGATGTTTTTGGCAGCTGCCATCTAGCACACTGTAATAGTTGGCTGGTGCCCAGCTCATATGAGAAATATGTAGATAGGCTGTGACCCTCTTCTGATATATCTTCTGATTTCCAGGACTGCTGAGCCAGAGCTTGTGAGAAAGATTCAGTTCGGCTATCTCCACCAAGATTTGGTGATTTTTTTTCTAGGCCATCATTAATCTATCGTAAAAAGACCCTAGGAGGAGCAGGAATCTCTTTCCAAGGCTTTAATTTTTCTCTCTGATATAACACTTACATGAAGGAACATTATCATTTAGACTGGCAACGCAGCATGCAAACCACCAGAAGCCACGTTTTGACAGTGAAAGATGAAGCTCAAAAGCTTGAAAATTCTTTTCACTCAGACAATGTCTAAATGGCAGTATTGTTATTTAAATATCTTCAGTCCATATATTTGTGATGGCAATTTCCCTACTTTACATCATGTTCTTATAAGATTTCCAGGTAAAATGGAAAAACAGAAAAAAAGTTTAGATGTATTTTTAAGCTTCAATTGTCACATCAGTGTACTTAACCCTTATTTTGACTTCCACATTTTTTTAGCCTGGAAATAAAATCTTGGAAATTAAAATACAACAGAAACCCAGACACACGGATTAATTAAAAACTAGATATTGGAGAATTTCATCAGTTGAAGAGACCTTTTAAAAGCTACTATTCTGCTATTCGTGTAAGTTGTCTATGCAACTGAATGATGAAAGTGTATGCCTTGAAGTAAAATACGGTTGTGCATAATTTTCTTTTAAGTTTTCAAATGAAGATATGTCTATGCTATTGAACATGACTATAGCATAATTTATTGACTATTAGCTACAATTTAATGAACATCCATGTGCGTATATCTAGCTATGCCAACTGTGAGGTAAAACCTGGAAGAACAAAACTTTTTCATTGCTAAATAAATCTTGCATTGGTGTTTATGATAACAGACTAACCTCCAGTTGGGTGATGTAAACCTGCATACAATACATGGGAGGGATTAATGACAATTTCAGTAGTTATTGGAAAATAAATAAATACATGAAATCCTATTTATATCTGTGATATGATTTGGCACACATCTTACATAAGTTTGTGTCAAAACCTTAAAGGAATACAACTTTTCTTTCTCTTACAAAAAAAACCCAATGAAATTGTAGAGGGAAAAAAAGCCATCTCAGAACCAAACCTCAGACTGAGGGATAAAATAATCTGAATATTTGTTAATTATCCAAGTTGTTAGTGGTAAGCCATGCAGTTTCTGCTCTTGTCATCTAGGAAGTAAGGGTTTGAGTAAATACAAAAATTGCCTGCCAGTTCTCAGAGCTCTCACCTCCTGAGCTACTTTATTAAGAATCTTTTCTCATCTGCTACATTTATCTCTTTTTTTTCCCTCTCTTTTGTCTTTTTCTTGAGCATAAATGCTTATTTCTTTGTAACTTCCTGAGTAAAATTCCCAAAAGACCTTTAAACTGAACTATAAAATTTCCAAGTATCTTCAGAAAATTTCTCTAGCAATGGAGTTCGTCCAAATACTGCTAATTGTTGCATCCAAAACTTTGGCAGACCCTTCTTACAGGTCACCATTTCCGATACCCTAAAGTGAAGACCCAGATGTAAAAATTTCCCTTCATAGAGCTTTTCTTGTAAGACTGAAGCTGGATTTACATAGTGCTGTATCTACAGTTAATGACAGAGCTCACAAATCAGAGCAGTATTTTTTCCAAATTAGTCAGATGTCCAGCGGACAGATTTTCATTTCACTTTACCCCCAAGCTGTCACAAAGTGGAGCTTTTTGATTGACTGTTTTGTGATGCAGGTTCCTATTTTTGGTTCTCATTAAAGACCCTTCTCTCTGATCACTGACAAAGGGCAATGTTCTCCATGCATCTCAACCTGAAACTAATGTGGATGTTGTCTATGTGGACTTTAATAAAGCCTTTGACACTGTCTCCTGCAGCATTCTGCCAGAGAAGCTGGCGGCTCACGTCTGAAACAGGTGTACCCTTCGCTGGATTAGAAACTGACTGGATGGCCAAGTCCAGAGACTTGTGGTGAATGGATTTAAATCCATTTGACAACCAGTCACAGGTGGTATTTCCTGGGGCTCAGGTTTGGGGTCAGTCTTGTTTAATATGTTTACCAATCACCTGAATGAGGGGATTGAGTGCACTCTCAGTAACTCTGTAGATGACACCAAACTGAGCGGGAGTCTTGATCTGCTCAAGGATAGAAAGGCTCTGCAGAGGGATCTGGATAGGTTGGATTGTTGAGCTGAGGTCAGTTGCGTGAGGTTTAACGAGGCCAAGTGCCTGCTCCTGCAGTTTGGTCACAACAACCCCATGCAACACTACAGACTTGGGGCGCAGTGGCTGGAAAGCTGCCTGGAAGAAAAGGATCTGTGGATGTTAGGGACAGCCTTCTGAGCATAAGCCAGCAGTGTGCCCAGGTGGCCAAGAAGGCCAACAGCATCCTGGCCTGTATCAAAGATAGTATTTCCAACAGGTCTAGGGAAGTGATCATGCCCCTGTACTCAGCACTGGTGAGGCCACAGCTTGAGTACTATGTTCAGTTTTGGGCACTGCAGTGTAAGAAAGACAGAGCTGCTGGAGTGGGTTCAGAGAAGGGCAGTGAAGCTGGTTCTGGAGAACACGTCTTACAAGGAGCAGTTAAGGGAACTGGATTGTTTAGTCTAGAGAAGAAAAGGCTGAGAGGAGACCTTATCGCTGTTTACAACTATCTGAAAGGAGGTTGTAGTGAGGTGAATGTTGGTCTCTTCTCTCAAGCAACTAGCAATAGGACAAGAGGAAATAGGCTTAAGTTTCACCAGTGAAGGTTTAGATTGAATATCAGGAAAAACTTCTATACTGAAAGAGTAGTGAAGCATTGGAACAGGCTGCCCAGGGAAGTGTGGAATCACCATCCCTGAAGATGGTAAAATAACTGTTGACATGACACTTTGAGACATGGTTTAGTGGTCATGATAGTATAGGGTTGGTGGTTAGATTTGATGATCCTAGAGGTTTTTTTCAACCTTAATGATTTTATGATAATGAAAAAGAAATCAGAAAACAGCCTCAGTCACTCCTATTGGTCCTTGAGTCTCAGTGACAGCAGCTCAAGTACGGGGGGTACATTACTGATATTTTCTGTGATGTTCTTATAGCAATGACAGATGACTAGGGGAAGAAAAAAAACAGGCTGTAGTAAGTGTCCAAGCCTCAATGTAATCTCAATGCAAAACAGAACCCAGATCTCAAATTATTAATGGTAGTGATGGATGACTTCTCAATAGCACAGAGTGGAAGGCAGACATCACTTCTTATCTTTGTGATCATGACATTGATCATGAAAGATTATGGAAGGAAATGGCAAGGCTGCATAATGAGTCTAACATAAAAGGGTCTAACATTTCCCTGGGTGTATATAGCTCTAATAAGGTGACAGGAAGCATCATGTTTGTCTCCTGACTTGACAACTATTATTTCTCTCTTTGACTCTATTTAGTATCTACAGATAGATCCTAGAAATGGTTGACTCCTCATGAATTTAGTGCAAAAACTACACAGCTTTCATCAAGCTTGTCTTCACCAGAGAGAGTAAGATAGGGTCAAGTGTTGGCTAAGAACAGCTAACAGATGAAGACTAGTTGTGTGAAGAACAGTGAACCCACACAAGGCAGAGTTTATGCCGAGGGGAATCAAAACAAACCAAAAATTAAAATAACTTCGAGGACTTTATGGTCTCATATCTGACAAAATCTTTTAGTGAATGCAGTTCAGTATAGCAAAGTAATATCAAAGTGATTTCAAAAAGAACAAATAGCTAATCTGTGTGTCATTTTTTTCCACAAAATCCTAGTTCATGATGAAGTAGAGAAGAGTAACTCACAAATTATTTTCTACCTTTCGAGTTCTTAGTTTTCAGTATTGTAAATCCTCATTTGATTTGACTTAGAGTGGAGAAAGAACGAGAAGAGACAGAACAGGAGGGAAACAGAACTGGATTTTTAAAGTTTTTGGCAAAAGTGAATGAATTTATAAATTTGCTGACATCTCCATGAGCCGTTACCTGACCTGAGTATTCAGAGCTTTTACCATTAACTAATTAATTAAGAGATTGCAATACCAGGTTCCTAGTTTACACAAGGGCCAGAAATGGATACATTTACATTTGCATGTAAATACATTTAACCAGTAAGTTTTATGGGTGATTGGAATGGAATAATGTCTGTATTAATGGAATAATGATTCCAGCTTCAGCTTCTTCATCTTCTCACAAACTTTGTTCCCACATCAGATTATCCAGCTTTTCTTCTATCCACTGTTAAGTATCTCTTCACTTCCAGTATTTTCTTGTCCTGCTTTCCATCTTCTGCCTCATTAGAGTTCCTCCAGGTTCTCAATGTAGTGTTAATTTCGGTTCCCAATCTCCTTGATTGAGACTTTTTTATTCTCTAAAGAGAAAACAAGAGAAGAGGGGGGGAAGAGAGGAAAGCCCTAAATAACAAAAGCCAGTGTGAAGAAAATAATTAATTTTTAATATGGGAACACTGAAA
Organism: Baryphthengus martii; assembly: GCA_013396935.1. Taxonomy (NCBI): domain Eukaryota; kingdom Metazoa; phylum Chordata; class Aves; order Coraciiformes; family Momotidae; genus Baryphthengus; species Baryphthengus martii. The sequence goes on from VWZK01001543.1 coordinate 8,081, forward strand.
AAAATAAATAATGAATAGATTTTTGTTCTTCTTTTGTATTTATTTTCATATTGCACATATTGGACCATTAAAACAAAAATCATTGGAAAGAACAAACTGAAGCCATTGTACCCAAAGATATATTATGTCACAGATCTGTAGCTACCTCAGGTCATACTCCTTGTGAGCTACCTCCCTCTCCATCTCAAAAATACTCATGTCATCTATTCACAGCCCACTAAAATGGCTACCACCTACTGAGGCAGAAGTCCTTCTCAGAGGCCAGTGCTACGGCTGCAGTGTGCATGGCACTGTGAGCGGGTCTTACCGCAAGAGCAACAGAAGCAATTTGCCCTCATTGTGATGCTAGCAAAAAGTGGAACCCTCTTTCTTCAGAAATAAGGACAGAAGAGGTTACATACCTCATCAATAGCCTGACTTCTAGCACAATGAATGAGCCCTGCTGCTACTTGGTATCTCTTACAGTCATGCAGCCAGAGAGTTGTCCTGAGAAACTGCAAACTGCGGTAACTGAGGCAAATGCAAACAACAGCTCCTTTACAGGCACAAGATGAATTTATTCCTTTTCTTCAAGTCTCCTCTTTTAATAAAATTTTCCAGGTGAAAATTCCTTTGTTATTTTCAGATACAAATGAGTTGTAGAAATAACATGATGGAATGAACTCCTTAGGGTTAGCTTTTGTTCATAAATCAAAAAAAGTCTCTGTAATATGTCAGACAGGACAGTTCAGGTATCTGACCACCCTCCCACAGGTACAGGAGGATACTATCATCCTCCCCCTGAGCCACCCCTCCCCAGGCTGAGCCAGTCCCAACCCTCAGTCTCTCATTGCAGGGCACTGCTCCAGCCACGACCATCTTGGAGCCCCTGTCTGAACTCACACCAGTTTGTTCATGACTCTGAAACCATTGTGTACTCTTCTCACTGAGGATTCCTGTCACCAGATCAGCACTCTGTACTCTGAACATTTAAATTCCAAACAATTCCTACACCATGAGAGTATTTCAACACCACAACTCTCCTGTGAAATAGAGACAGAATCTTGTTCCTTCTCATCAGTGCTTGAAGAATAATTTTAATCCTAACTGTATTCATTATTCCAATGAATTTTAAAGCAACCTTAAAGTATTTGCAAATGCTAATCAACTTATTATTTATTTTGATATTTTAAGATGATAACTTTGAAATCTAAATGTGCTCTGATCCAGAATCTGCTCTTTCCCTCTATTATACATAATTGCATATTACTTTGCATTCATGGTAGATTCAAATAAGAATATTTTAGTAAAGGAAGATGAAGATTAAGGCATGTAAATAGTATTCTCCTTGAGATAAAACACCACATAAATCATTAGTTACACAGACATAAATACCGTCCAGCCAGTGAACTGTGAGATAAATTCACTTAAGCTTCGCAAAATGCTGTGAGATCTTGGAAAAGTGTTATTTCTGCTTAGTTTTATTTATATGAATTTATTAATAAATCTACCATCATTGGAAGTGACAACAAACACAGTTAGAGCAGCAAACAACTTCTCTACACTTTTCATGGCTAAAACTGCAGTCTGTGCTGGAAATTTTACTTAGCTATGTACCAGTTCTCAGCCTGTCCAGTCTGAAAATTTAGACAAGAGAAAACTCTCCTACTAGGACCAAGATCTTGCAAACTTTAGCAGGAGGAAAGCAGAAAATGTAAAGGGCAGAGGTGGATGAGGTACAATGAGTGAGCTGACAGTCTCTGGAGTCTTGCTTGCTGGTCAGAGGAATCAGAGGGCTAGTGATGGCAGCTGATGTTCTCTTAAGAAGCAGGCTGCAGGGAAGACAATCCAACCTTCTGTAAACAATATCTGTAGGGCTGAAGGGATCTGGGTTTCCTGCCTGTGTGCTCACAGCTTTGGTGGTTCAGGGTAGAAAAGTACTTCCCATTCTGTTCAAAGGTAAAATTGAATTGGAGATCTTGCAGGGTTGAGGGGAGCAGCAGCTAAGTGCTTCTGTCGTTCTGTGGCATCTCATTAGATGCACTGAAATAATGGAAAGAAAAGTTGCAGGTTTTATGCAAATATTATCCTAGAATCATCATATGTATCTGTGTGCGGCTGAGCTATAGCTGTAGTAAGAGACAGATGTAATGCCGATTTGGTAAAACTTTGGCTTTTGGAGAACTTCATAAACAATAAATAAAAGCATGGACATAAAAGAAGGCCACTGTTATTCATTATCATATGGTATAACTCTTTCTCTAAACTATAAATTTTATGTTTGCATGATATCAAAAAAGAGAGAAAATCGATACGAAAAAGTCAAATATCTTCCCTATTTTTTGAATTATAACATTGTTTAGATATCACATATGGTAGACTTTAATAATCATTCCCTGTTGTTGCTTTTTTAAGTTGATTTGCTTTCTGTTCCATTTTTTGATTAATGTGCAATATGAAAACTTCTAATAAACAACTTATTAAAATATAAATCTTCTCCAACTGTATTTATGTATTTATGTAACTTGATAATTACAATTTTGATAGCCTTCTCCTTTTACACTTGGAACAGAGTGTTTGCAATGACACCTCTGATATCTAATCTGTTCTATTGTATTTTTATTTTTTTTTTACCTTTGCACACCAGAGAGCTATAGCAGAAAATATTATGACATTTGCAATAATGCTTTCAAGGGAAACAAATTCCTATGGGACAGATATTAAATGTGCTGTGAATACTTAGAAGAAAAACATGCCATATATGTGTTATTCAAAGTGAAGTTTTTGTTGGGCAACGTATATTACTACTGTACTTAGGTTAAATGATACATTTGGACTTAGGTCATTTATCAGTGGAACATTGTAAAATTACTTCCTCTTAAGAATCTGGAAATTGTCTAATCAGGGGGAAGAAAAATCAAGTCTGATAAGATCATAAATGTTTTCTCCATCATTGCTGAGAGTCTAATTTTCTTCCTTATTGCTTGAGTTGATAAAACAAATAAAAGAAGGAACCTAGGAGAGATTTCTTTAATATGCAAAATGAATTTCAATGTTCTGTCCTGCTGGTATTTTTATGGAAAACCTGACTAGATGCTACACATGGAACAGAAAAATCTGCATTTAGATGGAAATATGAAATGCATGATATGGTACAAAGTAAGTCTTTTAATGGAGATAGCAAAGTGTTGCATTATACGGTTGAGTGGAAAGACAGCATGCATATAGGCTTTTATGTCCAGCTGCCCTGATTTGCCAAACAGAGTTCACTTTATTTGAATTTGAACCTAATACAGGGGAAAAAAAAAGGTCCCACAAAAATTCAGCAAAGGAAAGATTTTACAAAGTAAAATATTAAGATCTGTGTGAGCCAGCATTGTAAACAACGTTTCATACTTGCATGGCAATTTTTTCAAAGCCTCCTTAAGTGTTTTACAGTCAAGAATTAATTAAGCCTTTTGTTGCTGTCCCTGTTATATAGATAAAGTGGTGTAACCATGATTAAATTTATACCCATAGGTTTTAGCAACTACTTTAAAGCCACTGCACTAGCTGATTCAGTTTGACCATGCCCATAGAGACATGTTTTGCTGCAATTTATTTTTTTTGTTTGGCTTTGTTAATATAAATGTGGAAAAGAACGTAAAATCACTGGGAAAACTGGAGATTTATCACTATGAGTCTTTAAAAGCTAATTAAATAATTGAAAAATCACAGTACCTAGTATAAGTTAACTTTCTTCATTGTGGACAGTAGATAAAATATTTCTCTTACACAAAAATTGGTAACTCTGTCCTGGATATTATAGTTCTTTATTGAGTAAAACTGACTGAATGTGATTGTTATCAGAGATCACACCATATCTGAGGAACCAGTATTTTTATGCTCTCAAATTAGATCACTGTTGTGATGATGTGGAATCAAAACTGTAGTTCATGTCAATGGATGGAGATCTTTGATCTAACCATGAATTTTGCCCATCATTATATCTACTTCAAGAAAACATTAAGAGGACAGAAACAGAACACCAATAAATAAATCAATCGAAAGTATAGGATGATACTGAAAGCAAAGAAATTTTCTTTGATAATTTATTTTAGGCAGCACTTTTGCATACGTATTTACATCAATTACTTGAGTGTTTTAAAAAATGGCAGGATGGGATTCTTATATTGAAAAAAATTTATACCTCAGCTTCTGACCTTCCTTGTGATCTTAAAACAGCTTCCACAACAGGATTCTGTTGCTGACTGTACTGTGTGACCTGTAGCATGATGATGCTGGTGCTGGTGATGATGATGGATTACAGTCTTCCCAGCTTACTAATACTTTCTTTTAAACCTTTTTCTGCTGTGAGGGGAAGGTAGAAAACACTAGAAAGATATAGTTATTTGCTTACTGAATATTTTAAAGCTCTAAAGCAAACTTTGTGTATATATTTGATTCTCTACTTTCTCTACATATTACAGATGCTTTTTAAAAATCAATTCTTCGAAACAAAGGACAAGCTCAAATTCATTCTCAACCACAAGAACAGCATCCATCCTGCACTAGAAATTCAGAATTCTAATACAATGAACACCTTAATGAGTAGGACTAGCAATATCAATAATTTATAGTTCTGTATTGTTTTCGAGGGGAGGGGATTGTGAAATCCCCTCATATTTCTAGAAAAAATGGAAACACTAGCTCTGTTCTGACAAGCACAATGGTATCTGGTGGGTTTTTTTTCATACTCTTGCTTCTAGTGTTATTGATGTTTAACCCATGAATGCCCTTCAAAATATATGCCAGATTTCTTCTTCATGTCACCATGTGCTGACTACAATAAAATTGCAAAGGGGATACATTTTCTCCCACAACTTTTACTGAAATGACAAAGAGCGACCTTACGATATTTCTGCATGTCCTAGTGTTCTTTCTGTAACATTTAAAATAATGGGGACACACTACGTGGCATGGCCTCAAGGATGCTGAGAGAGCTCTGACTCACTGGGGGTTACTGGATGACTGTTTTTGGTTGAGTAATCAACTATAGTACTGTACTGCAGAACTCCTATAAAAGCACATACATGCAGACTAATGACTATTACTCTAATATGCTTTCAACCTTCAAGACACTTTAAAGACATTGCTTGTCATTTCAATGCTATATTGTTACAGTCTAAGGAATACATTTCACTTTTATGCAATTTGGTGAAACAGAGAACAATTGTGACTTTTTGTCTGCTTCAAATAACTGCTCCATTCAAATCCTCAAATGCAATGCTGCTGTCAAAAAAAAGGCAGAGCATTAGTAACCAGGAGTATAATCTCAAAAATCATACTGACACAAATACTAAAGCCAATACGAATTTAAATATTTTATTTTTTTAATCACATTTTGTCATATTTGCTCTGAAATAAATTATTCTGTATGTTTTTAGTTGGGTCCTGTTGAAAAAGTTTAGCTAGTTTCCAGGTATGAATTCCTTGGAGATGAAGCTGAAAGGAGTGAGGGTGTAAGAAAATCATCAAAATTTATTGATCTGTTTTGAAATCTCCATTTAAAGAGGAGAATCAAATGAGGAATATAGATTCTGCATTTAAACACCCTTACCACAGGACTACTGGAACACAGGGTTTTAAGCATTTTATATTTAAATTATTTTGTGGTTTTAATTTATTTTCCTCTTTTTTTTTTATTTAATAATAAAATAAATATATTTATCTGTAAAAATCTTAACTTCTTCCTGCTTTTCCAGTACTTTCTTCATAGTGGGTCACTGAAGTCTTTGAATCTATCAAGATTTCTCTTTGTTCTTCTAGTTATGTTATTAAAGTGCTCCAATGCAAGATACTAAGCACCTATAGGTATCAGCTCCTGTGAGAATGTACTAGCAGTTGGGACCCACAGCACAACACTGTGAACTCTGGTTCTGGAGAACATGTCTTACGAGGAGCAGCAGAGGGAACTGGATTGTTTAGTCTGGAGAAGAGGAGGCTGAGGGGAGACTCTACAATTACCTGAAAGAAGGTTGTAGTGAGGTAACTAGTGATAGGACGAGAGGGAATGGGCTTAAATTGCACCAGGGGAGATTTAAATTAGAAATTAGGAAAAAATTGTATACTGAAAGAGTGGTGAAGCATTGGAACAGACTGCCCAGGGAGGTGGTGGAGTCACCATCCCTGGAGGCATTCAAAAAACGTGTAAACATGACTCTTCAGGACATGGTTTAGTGGTCATGATAATGTTAGGTAGACAGTTGGATTTGATGATCTTGGATGTCTTTTCCAACCTTAATGATTCTATGGACTCCTATGTCATTCACAGTTAAGCTATGCATTTCTCACATATGACAGCATTACATGAAATACAAATGTCTTATGTTTTAGTTTTAGCAGTAAGTCTTGTTATGGTAATAATGTAAATTTAAAATGGGAAAGTGTTTTGGATGTTGTTCCAGTGCGATGCCACACTGCAATGCACCACATAAGCTATTGGTTATGGAAAGGGAGTCAAGGAGAGAGTTAGACAACCCTTTTTCCAGTAAAAATATGATAAAATGACAGTCAACAGGACTCTCGCTGTGCTTAGCATTATACATATATGCATGTTTATTTTACTAGATCAAGGCTGGAAATACTTTTCTGTGGCTATCCTCAGCACTATATATATATATGTGTATATATATTTCCGGGATAGCTGTATTTCAACTTGTTGTAGATAGCAGTTAATGAAGTTAGAAAATAATCATCCGACTCGTAGTAGTCTAGTGCCAGAGATATTTTTTGGCTCTCCTGGAAGAACGAAATGCAACATAAACACACATAAGCCGCACACATGTGCACATGCAAATGCATGTTGTCTCTAGAAGGAAATTATGAATGATGTGAACAACGGAACAGATGGACCAATTTTAATAATATAGTCATTTTCAGCAGAGCAGTCTGCCTCCCTGCTTACATCACTGAAGCATTATTCATGTTGTAGATGATATCATTCAGGTCATTAGTTTCAAGCTTTTGCTGCTTCTTCCTGCAATCTATCACCCTAAGAACAGAAGGAACGATTCAAAGCCTGTTTTAGTTAAAGGGAACAAGAAGAGGTCTTTCAGTGGATTTGGAGTAAGAATCCAAAACGGATAGTAGTTTTGATTGTGTCGTTTCCCATATATGATTTATGATACTTCTTAGTTAACATGAGTTCCTTAGCTCAGAAAGTTAAAATGTTCAAAGCAGAAAAACTTTTTTTCACAGAAGATTTATTTGCCCCAAGGAAAAAAAAAAAACAAACCAAAAAAACATTTATTATTAAATTCCCATAATTAGATTTCTGGAGGTCCATTATACTGAGACCTTCTGGTATCTTTCATTATCTTTGTGATGTAGTATTAAATATCTCTTTTAAATCTTCAGGTTTATTGGTGATGAAGAAAGCTTTTTGGTATAACAACCCAGTAAGATGTTCCATTAAACTCAATCACTAAACCTATTTAATTTTATTTCCTATTCCTCCAAATAGAGAAATTCAATAATAATCAAGACTTAGAAACTCAGCATTCTTTGATGGATTAATGATTGATAATTTTTCATGTTAATATTGGCACTCTAAGACTATAGGAATACATTACTATTGTTCATTTTCACAATCTGTCATAATAATCCTAAGTAAACTTGCTTTCCTTTCTTCTGTTTAATAGGCTGTAAGGTATTGACCAGGACTTACAGCCTGCTCGTTTCCATGGCTAAATAGCATACATTTGTCCTGCAGTCAGTGTTGCAGTTTTGAATGCTTTAGAAGGAAACTTGACATTTCATAAATCCATGATCTGAATTCCTGGATTGAATGAATATGTCAGAAACCACAGGCATGATAAGGGAAAATAAAATATGCTTACAGAACAGAATGTAGCTAATGTTTTTGATGCCAAGAAGTGGAATTTAAGCTTTCTTTAAGACTTTTTCTTTTTTTAAGCAATGAAATATTGCTGCTATCCAAAGCTATTAAGTCAACCTATTCACTATAAGGGAATGCATGAAAAAGTATAGCAGATTTAAATAAGATTGTGGTGACATCTTCCTAGTCTTTTTTTAGTATCTGACAAAATATTACTGTTACTACTGTAAAGAAGAGATTCTGTGAATTTCCATAAGTACTTGGGGACAGCTTGGTTGTTTGTTTTTTTTTTAATTTTCATTATAAACGCAAAAATTACAATCCACTATCTTCTAAAGTATTTAAAATCACTGTTGAGGATAAAGACATTTGATTGGACATGGTTTATCCCTTGGTGAATGAATGGTAGTTTCATTATTTTGTTTTCCGAAAGAACTATAATTGAATTAAATCCTCTTTTCCTCATGAAAATGGTTCTCAGTATAAAATAATTTTATCTAACCTTTTCACTAGAACAGGTGTATTCTTCCATGAATTCTTCTAGACTTGAAAAATTTAAAGAACTCTCTGTGTATGTCTCTAGTACATAGGATACTGCATTAAGACTTGGCTTTAACCTTATGAAACAAGGCCAAATTCTGTTCAAAATCCTGAGTTGTTATATATGTGTGTATGTGTAAGTGTATGTGGTAAGTTCTACTGAAATATTAATAATTTTAAAACTTGTGAGGTTGGTGTTTTTTTTAAAAAAAAATCACTTGTTTAAACAGAAAAATATTTGATTAAGCAAAAAATTTAAATGTCTGTTAACTGATCCTTAACTTCAATGATTGATTCAAATCAGTGAAAAAAGCTTGCTATTTCTCCTCAATCCCCTATCTCTCACTAACTTCTTGTTCAATATTGAAGAAGTCTTTTAAACTTATTAGAACTTACTGATGGGCAATAAAGTAAATAAAACAACACTGAGTGTATTCTATAGCTCCAGAATTAATAGTTACATTTTATCTTTGAGTATTTCTTGCACTAGTCTACAATGACAGTAATGATGATGCAGTGCCGTCCTATCTATTTCAAAGATATTTTGTGTTCTTTTGTTCCTTGAAATATTGTGTTATTAGCATCCCACGATCTGTTTACAAGGTGTAGAAAAAATTTCACAGAAAATGTGCCTAAGCTTATTAACACTACTGAAGCTTCATATGGTCAAGATATAAATATTAGAAGAGATACAGAATTAAAATGACTTCAGTATAGAACATATTAGTATGTGAGGATACCATTAAATATATTAGAATACAATGTGGAATTATAGATCTATAATGTGCCATCAGTATAGTGCATAACACAGAAGTTATCTGAAGTTTTAGAAATCCTTAAATAAAAGATTTCTACTTAGAGATTAAAGTTCCTTTTATTTCTTTAGTAGTGAAATTGTGCATTATTCATTAAAAAATATGAGATGTTTCTAAATATTTTTAAAATATGAAACACAGTTCTATTTGTTGGAAGAGTGGAGCTCAACAGCACCATATCAGCTAAGCACTGTAAAAAATTGTTCACTATATTCCCATTTCTCATCCTCTTTCACACAGAATTTCACTTATTAAAACTGTGAAAAATGCATACACAATTCAGTCATATTTAATTAGTCATCCTACACTATTTGCAGGTAATTTAAATGCATATTTTTCATCTCTGGCCCTCTCAAAAGAAAGAAAAAACTCACATTTCTTCACTTTAAATGAATGAATATGTTAAAAGAGTTTGAGTTCACTCATTTAGGAAGATAAAGATAAAACCAATATAACTTGACATTTAATTAAGTACTTTACTAATTCGCTACCTCTACTGTTAAAAAAATGGACTTTCAATGTGAACCTGAAAAGCGCACATATTGTGAGCTTTGTTTTGCAGCACAAATCTAATTTAAACCCAGTTTGTATCTAGATGTAATCAAACAGAAATCTAATTTCTCCAACCTCATTTCTGTTGGAATCTTTCACAATCCACTCTGTGTACAGAAAATTAAGATTTAGAGTTGTGCTTGTTTGTTTTTTTTTGCTTTTACGTTTACTTGTCTATTTACTTGTAAAGAAGTATCTTTATAAAGTGTACTGTGTCTACTTCAGATCTACAGGCTTTGATCTGTCCTCTTGCGGACTTCATCCAGTAAATAAATATCAAACAGAGATGTAAAAAAATATAAAATTGGGCTATTGTTCCTGCTGCTCTTTTTTCCATCACCATTCTGTCCCAGACACAGATTCTCCTTACCCAAGATAATTTCTATACAATCAACAGAATAACCCCTACGAATACATATATGTCATAGATACATCAACATGTTTCAACACTTTTATTCCTATTGTACTTAAGTCTTGAATCAAGCCTGCAGTATAATTTTGGATCAAAGGTAGGAGATGATAAAAAACAAAGTACACCAGCAACAGTTTGCCACAACATTGCCATAATACTTTATTCCAGATAATGTCATGTACTTATGCGTGCACTTTCACAGCATTTAAACTAGAATATCAGGCTATCCCCTCAAAAATGAATACACATCTTCGCTCTCTCACTCCCATTCTCAGTCTGCTTCCTGACTTAAGTCTCAACTGGCTAGATGCTATGACTAGAATATGCAGTGTCAATTTTATAAAGTCTAGTTTAACCTTGGACTGATTCATTAGCAAGACAGTATTTTCCAATAGTTAAGTAAAAACAAACAAACAAGAAATCAGTTCCAGGTTTTCACCTTTGTGTAGAAGCTGGACTATGGATGGAATAGATGAGTTCTTCAGCCTGGGAAAGATGGAGAATACGATACAAACTCATAAAATGAGAAAATCTATTGAGGAAATGAACAAGAACTAGGGCAATAGTGAATGTATTTATGGTTCAAATCCTACCCTCCCCTTCCCCTGCCAGATATGGACACATTTTCACAAATTTAGTTAAACTGTGAGATTTTTCACTATAGACAATCATAGATGCTTGAATGTATGGACTTTCAGAAAGAGTTGACTTAAAGGTATTTTCTTTACACCACAAAGTCACTGAAAAGTAAATCACTGCTTAATTCCTGGGTCTTAAACTCTTTATTAAGCATTTGTTACTGGTCATAGCTAATGACTAGGCCATTGCATCTTGGGTATTATTCTGATTTCACTCAAACGCTTTTCAATTATAGGAAACTCAAGTTCAAATATTACTGGGTAGGAAAACTTTAATAATTTAATTGCTCATCTGAAAATGTAAACTTTTTTATGCTTCTAGATTAGAAAGTTTTAAAATGAGTTTTGACTTTATACTTATCTCTAATTCTTCTAATGAATATTTCCAAACTATTTTTTAAAATGTAATGAATACTGAAGCAAGTGCAAGGAAAATAGTGTGGTTTAGCAAATATGTTGATTCTGTCCCTCTTTTCATAAAATAATACATCATTTCCTCTCACTGTGGGTCTCATCTCTTCTCATTGAGCTAGCTTTCTGATATACCTCTGGACTCAAGTTTTTCTATTCAAGAATATTTGTGAATAATATTAGCGGACTTCAAGTAAAAGGTCACTAATGACAATACTTGGCACTGTTGTGTAAGACCTAACAGATTGCTTACTGTGAAAGCATAAAATCGATACTTAGATCCATTTAACTGGACTCCAACCAAAGAAGATTTCTGAAGCTAAGTGAACAGGAAAGTGGCAAGATGAAGATTAAGACAATTCAGAAGGAAAACTTGCTCATATAATATTGCTTTGTTTAACACAAACAGTGGAGACACATGCTGCTTTGTTTCTGAATAGATCATCTACACAAATACATGAATGATTTAATGTTTTTGTCGTCACCTATCTTCTCTTGATGGATCATGGATTTCTCTGTTCCATGTAAATCAGGGTTCCCAAGAGATAGCCTGTCTTGTATTCTGTGGGGTTTTTTGATATAGGAATGTCGTGCTCAAATTTCCACTACTGCATGTATTTTTAAGGTAAGGAGTAAGAGCAACCATTGCTGCAAAAATATTTTTTGGTATGAACACCAGCCCCTCTTCCTTCTTCTCTTTTGTCATTTCTTCATTTGGATTCCAAAATCCAACTTTATAGAAAATCTCATGTTGGACACTGCACATCCATCACTTCGTGAATATTCAGAATACATATTACAATGCTGTTTTAAAAAAGGGGAAAATGAAAGTAAAGCATCAATAAAAAACTTAGTAGAATTGCCAAGAGACTCCACAGTGTACTTTTTCTGAGTGAAATCAAGATAGATAACTTTTCTGGCAAAACTTTAAGAACTTCACAAATTAAGTCAATGCTCTCTATGCCTGAAAAATGCAGCTGATGTCTTGGACTAAAAGTGATCTCAGATTTTACCCACTTGGCTACCAGAAATAATTATTTCTGGTGTCCGCTTTGTAATTTCAGTTGATTGTTTGCTATATTCTTTTGATGATTTGATAATTTCACATATTGATTTATTGACTCTCTCTTAATTATGACCTTGATTTGATAATTGTATCATTCCAATTTTAATTAGCTTTGTAAAGTTGTCATAAATGAGTTCAGTAAAATGCTTGCTTTAGTATATAGCTGGTTATTCATCTTTTAAAAAAATAAAATCCATAAAAAATACAGACATTGTCTTCATTAAATTGTCTTAGACCTTGTGCCATGAACTCTGAGGAAGATGTTAATTAAGAGATTAAGAAACCCATTTTCCTGTGCTTGCAAATCTGTACCTAAGAAATCCTTAACTGTATCATCTTTGTGGTTTCTTGCATCATGGATAATAGAATCAAAGAATCCTAGAATTGTTTTAATTGGAAGAGACCTTTAAGATCATCAAGTCCAACTGTAAATCCAGCACTGCCAGGTCACCACCAAAACATGTTCATAAATACCACACCTATACATCTCTTAAATACCTCCGGGGATGGAGACTCCACCAGTTCCCTGGGCAGCCTGTTCCAGTGCTTTGTAACCTTTTCTGTGAAGATATTTTTCCTAATATCCAATCTAAACCTCCCCAGGCACAACTTGAGGCCATTTCATCTTGTCCTATTGCTATTATGTTACAAATAGGATAATAATGTCCAGAAAATCTTAGAGATTGCAATTATGTCAGTACTCCTCTGACTGAGGTAATATCAAACTGTTCTGGTATTTAATGAGCAAAAGTGTCACTTTGCAAATAACAAGAAAAATAAAATAAATCAAAGAAAGGGGTAATAATCCATTACACTTTCTATGCAGGTAGAGGTAACAAGATTGTCAACCTATCTATTATAATCTGAATAATACAAATGGTTCTTTCCCAGCTCTTTCCAAAGCTACTGTGCAAATGCTGCTACAATACAACTACGGTTTCTTCTTCCACACTTATCAGATGAAGATCGTATGTATAGAACCATTCAAAGATTTTGTGAAGAATCAGTAGTTAAATGTTAATCAAACGTGAAATGTTCACAGAATGTGGGAACAGTAATGACATTTCAAAATGAAAGATACATTTTTAAGCAAGAATTTGAATAAAGGGAAAAGTTTCTTTTCAGTTTATTTGAAAAAAACAACCCTTTTTATCTCTTATGTAGTATATAATTTTTGAGTTAAAATATGAATAAAACATAAATATAATTTCATTTTAAGGCATGCAAATCTCTGCTTTGATGCACAACTAACAAAGCATTTAGGATATCAGCAGATTAAAGCTACACTTTCTTTTCAGTTATTCAATTTGTATTTAATACTGAATTAATATAATTTCTTGTAAGCAAAAATTGATCAACTTTTGAAAAGTGTAATTGCAAATGGGGAGACTTGTATATCAGTACTCTCTAAGAGAAGTAGAAGGATAAAAATCCAGGTTCCTCTATATTTTTTTCCTGTGATGTCATCTTTAGAATTATTTTCTCTGAAGATCTGTGCTATAAAAAATGTTCTCCCTTAATGCTTTGAACTTATTGTTTCACAATAATGTCGAATCTTACTGAGATTAATCCTAGATAAGTTCACAGCAATTAGGAAAAAAACATATCAAAACCAGAAGCTAACATCCTGCCACAAGTAGATGATTGTGGAAAAAAGCATCACACACTTGAGCAGAAAAAGCATGAATAATGAGTGTTGGTGGTAGAAGTGAATGAAATTTCTGCTCAGAATTTTTATATTACAGATTAGATGAATAAATAAAGATATACTTTGTTAAAATTCAGCTACTCTTTATTTAAGAAATAACACTGCGGTTTTTAGCATTTAAATATTTTCCAGTATGTTAGAAATGGCTAGACTATTATTTTTCACATTACTGTCATGAGATTCCAGAGCTCAGTCTTCAATGGTTTAGCAGTGCTTTTTCTTAACGGCTAGTGATTTCACAATGGACTTTTCTGCCCTCGCTCAGGCTTTTCAGAAATTACTTTTGACATGGATCACTTTGCAATACACGCAAAATTAGTCATTTAACCTTCACAGAATCAGCAGGGTTTATGTATTTAATTAGCAGTCTTGTCTGCAAAGACTTCTTCATGCTAAAAGTCAAATTTAACTTTTCTCTTAAAAAAAAAGAAGAGAATTATTTTCACAAATTGTAGATTGACATATATTCCAGAGTTTCAGAATGTCTCTCTCAAGTTCTCTGCCTGTTTCCTACAAGGTGACTTCTTTCTGTGTAAGGGTAGAACATTTGATTTTAGTTCTCACTGTTTTTTTCTTCTTGGCTTTAAATACCTTTCATTATTCCCATGAAAAAAATCTATTCAAATGTATATAATCTATTGTATTTGAAACATTTCTGGATAAACCTAATATTTGTCATAGCCTTTGGAATCACATTTAAAACTGCTTTCAGTGTTTCCATGTACTACATAACAATCCTGTCAAGAATTTGGAGAAATAAAAGTCTTATTACACTTGATGGAATCATTAAAAATAGAACATTCCAACCATGACATAGACATCCAAATTGAATAAAAGAAATTGTAGAAAAAATAGTTTAATAAAAAAAAAATAAAAAATTATAATGGTAATTAAAAAAGAAGTGTATTCTTTTCACAATACAAGATTAGCTTTTGGTAGTGAAAGGGCTGCCTCTTGTAATGCATTGAATTGCAATACCCCAAAATTAAGACTTGAAAGTTATCACTTCTAATCTCTTGCTCACAGACAAAATTAAAAAGTTCATAGTGTTAATAATTGCATAGCAGCACTACACGGCACTATTGTGTCAGCCACTATAGTGCTATTGTGTCAGCCACTGCCCAAATACCTGCAAACAGCCCCCAAGACTAGCAGCTTGCATTCTAAATAAAACATGAGAGTAAATATTTTTCTTTTCACTTATCCTTTATAAACAGTATTGACAATTTAGAGAATTAAGTAGACATTTGTGGTATTTGAGAATATAATTGTACTATTTAACATTCATCAGAAAGCAGGTGCCATTATTCCTAAGGGAGAGTCAATCATGAATATGATTACAAAGAAGCTGTGAGAACTTACTTAATTGAAAAAAACAGGAGGACTTCAGGCAAGACCAGAGAAAAATGTGATAAACCAGTTTTGTCAAGACTTCACAAAGAAAGAAAGTGGAAAATCAGCATACACTCTAAGTTATGCATTTCCAGCATTAAATTTACAAGAGAAAAGATTATCCCCCTGCATTTTCCAGTGAAATACCAACAAAGATTTAGACTTGACAGTTTATTAAAAAAAAAAAAAACAAACAGTGAATGTATCAAAAGTTCCTATTCCAAACCCCCAGCACAATAAAGAATGCCCTGAACAAATTTACCACCTATTTGAAAAATATTCTAAACTTCCTGTCTTGGTAAGGGACAAAAAAAAAAAAAAAGAAAGAAGAAAAAGTAAATTCTTCAAGTTCACTCTTTCTTTGTTATGAAAATACTGTGATACTCACTCTTTTGTTTTATTTGAATTCATTCTTTTTAAGATTTTTTTTTAAAATGAGTATTTTATCCTTGCATCATTTTTCTTAACTTTAACATATTAATTACAAGAAATATAATATCAGCCTTCCCAAATCAGCAAGTTTTTCTTTAAAGGAATTGTAAATTCAATACTTATACCTGTGCCATCTTATAAACCTCCATTTATTGACATTTCTACTCAAGTTTTATCCAACTGAATGTTTTACTATTCACCCAAACATTGGACGTCATTTTGCATTGCCCTTTTGCAATGTTGTAATATCTTCTCAATGTTGCAATTTTAAAAAATGTTTTCTTTTAAACAAAAGCATGAAAACTATCTCCCAGCCTCCAGAGTGCTAAAGGATAGGAGCAGTGGGTAAGAAAAAAAAGGATAGTCTAGTAGGAAAATTTTATTACTTACTTTACCATTTTATAGTATGGTCTTAATAAGTTTGATTACCCTTTCTGCTCTAACTGTATAACATTACACTGCTCACAAGTTGATGACTAAAGAGTACATAGGATCCAGGATGTGGAATGTTCTCTGACGGGAATGATTTGTCCGATCTGCATTGCAAATTCAAGTTTGGGAAATGATCAAAAGAAATCATAAATGGTCTCAGTACAGAGATCCACCTTGAGAAACTGTCTTTAATTGGGGTCCTTACAAACTCTCACGTGTTCCATGGGCCCAAATGACTTTCTAGAAACCTAGAATCAAAATCTCCTCAGAAAACGGTCATTTGCCTTTTTTGTTTGTCCACTTATAAACAACTGCTTAATTATTATTCTAATATGACTTATGACTGTCTTTTTTTTTTTTTTTTTTTTTTTTTTTTTTTTACTTTTTTTTTTATTCAAGCATTCTATTGCTTTTGTGTGTGGAGTATTGGCATAAGAAGTTAGAAAAATAACCAGAGAAACCCATCTTCACTGTACAGTAATGTTCATCTCTTTCTCAATTCCTGGCTAAGGTAGAGAGAATAATGCACTCCAGAGGTCTTGGTGACAATATGGAGAAAAATGAAGGAAATCCAGGACTGGGGATTTTTAGGACTTTAACTATAAATAAATTCATTTTAAAGATACTCGTTAGAGACTAGATATGATATGAACAATGGATGATGTCTAGAACTCTTTTTTTTTTTTTTATCAAGCATATACATTTCTAATCTTAGTTTGAAATCTTATTCTCAGTAATAAGAGAAGGTAAAACACAGCACATTATATGGATGGGTTATATGGATGCTGAAAACAGCTTTTGTTACTCAAACGTTACTGTGAGGCCTCAGGCATAGGATGCCCTTCGTATAGTTCTATATGTAATGACTCCGCTTTTCACCTCAAAATTATGCTTTTTTTTTCTTCCAAATAAAACTCACTAGATTTAGCCAGACAATATACTGATATCAATAGATACTTCATCTAGATAACAACACAGTCAGCAGCTTCTACAAAATAAGACCTGTTTGTTGTTTGTTTTTTTTTAACTAAAAAGATAAGTTTCAGAGGGACATTTAAAAGTGCAATGCTATTTTTATTTGCTCTCTTAATAATTTTGCTTCCATTCTGTGGTAGTTGGACCTTGGCTGGATGCCAGGTGCCCACCAAGTCACTCAATTACTGCTCCTGCCCTGTCCCCTACCTGAGGTGGATCAGAGGGAGAAAATAAAATGAAACTTGTAGCTTAAGACAAAGGCAGTTCAATGAAAAGTGAAGCAATGCCACACACAGAAGCAAAACAAAACAAAGATTTATTGTCTGCTTCCCATCAGTAGGTGATATCTGGCCCATAAGGGGAAGCAGGGCTCCAATACACGTAGCGGTTGCTCTTGAGGACAAGCTGATGTTGTCCCTCCTCCTCCTTTTTCTAGCTTTTATTCTTGGGATGATGTCACATGATATGGAATATCCCTTTGGTCAGCTGTCCCTGTTGTGTCCCCTTCCGTGATCTTGTGCACTCCATCCCACTGGGGAAGGGAATACTGAAAAAACAGGCTTAGTGTTATGTGAGCCCTGCTCAGCCGTAGCCACAACTCGAGTGTGTCATCAACACCTTTCTAGCTCTCAGTACAAAGCACAGCACTAGGAGGGCTGCTATGGGGAAAATTAGATTCATCTCAGCCAGACCTAATATACATTCATAATTTTTTGATGCTATTATTTAATTATTATATTAATTTCTTCTTAATATTTCTGCATGGTATCATTTATTATTCCTATTGCACTTCTATATGCACAGATTTTGCTTGTTGCAAAGGGCATTGCACTGAAAAGTGGATGTAATTATTGTTTAAATGTAGCCTTCTGTTCCCCAGTTGTACTCAAGAATTCATTGTCCCAAGGAACAATAACCCTTATTATGGA
The DNA here is from genome assembly GCA_013396935.1 of Baryphthengus martii. Lineage (NCBI taxonomy): Eukaryota > Metazoa > Chordata > Aves > Coraciiformes > Momotidae > Baryphthengus > Baryphthengus martii. The sequence goes on from VWZK01001543.1 coordinate 26,241, forward strand.
GGTCCTTAATACAGAAAAGGCAGAGTTTGTATCTATTCCAAGCTTCTAATCTTCAACAGCAGATATAATGCCATCACAAACTTTTTAAATTTGTGTTTTGTTAGCCAACATGTCCAAGTTCCAGACTGCTGTCTATCCCTACCCAAGCAACATTCCTACTTTGTCCTATTAACATGGGGTTTGATTATGAATTCAACTTCCCCTTTTTTCTGAGTCGCTTCATGGTCTTGATAATCTTTTCTGTTCATCAATTAGATTCTGTCATTCACTGAATCCTAGAATGGTTTAGAAGGGATGCTTTGAAGAGCATCTAGTTCCTCCTCCCGTGCCATGGGCAGGGACACTTTCCAAAAGATCAGGCTGCTGAAAGCCCAGCCTGGCCTTGAACACATTCAGGGATGGGGCATCCACAGCTCCACTGGGCAACAGGTTCCAGTGGCTCACCACCGTCACAGAAAATAATTTCTTCTTCATGACTAATTTACATCTATCCTCTTTCAGTTTAAAACCATTGCCCCTTGTCCTGTCACTACAGGTTTTGGTAAAACGTCTTTCTCCGCTTTATATAAGCTCTCTTTATATATTGAAAGACCACAATAAGGTCTCCATGGAGTCTTCTCTTCTCCAGGATGAACGACCCCATCTCTCTCAGCCCTTCTGCACAGGAGAGGCATTTCAGCCCTCTAATCATTTTCATAGCCTTATACCATATACAATTTTATTTCTTATTATTTAGCTTAAAACAAATTTTTTCCCCTGTGTTTCATTGCACCGTCTTTATAACCCTTTTTCCTTCCAATCTCACCCATCTAATTTTAGTTTCAGGTCTGAAAGAAAATCAGAACATAATACCTATTCTTTAATTCTTTAAAGCTAGAACTTCAGCCCTCACTTCATCACAATCCTTTATGGTGCTACACAAGCACACACTAAGCAGCGTATTTTGCAAGACAAATGATTGACTACAAAAGGGTCAGAGAGGGCTTTTTGAGAGCTTTCACAGCATATGTGAAGAGAATGATGACAATTACTTTTTTAAAGAATTTATCTGCTGGCATTTCTATGGTGCTAGGCAATACAGCATGCACTCAAAAGCATTGATTAATCTATTCTCCATAGAAATGAACCAGACGTTAAATTCTCCATTCACAAATGGGCATTTGAGTATAAGATGAAGTCAGGGGACTGCTACCTTTGGTTTGTTAGTTTGAAATGTGTTGCTGAATTTCAGAACAGCAGATTATGCAGCATCCCACTGTAAGGCTTTGAAAGCTGGGAGCGGTCCACAGCTGAGGACGCTGGCAAATGTCAAAGCAAGTACTTTCATCCATAGGTGGATGACACATCCAGAATGACCACTCAGTTTTTCATTGTGGCCAGTGTGATTTTGCCTCAGCTCCCAGGGGAAGACTAAAAATTAATCAAATTAGCCCAGTGTCTTACCCCACAAATACTACACTTGATTCTGTCATTTTGGCAGCTTAGGTTGTGTTTGCAGCCTACAGAGAACAAACACAAGAGATGAATACTGAGTTTGAACATGTCTTTTCTCATATGTTCTAGCAGACAGCCTTCTCTATCCACTTTTGTCCCTTCAAATGAAGTCATAGATTTTATTAGGGAACAGCAATGGCCCTAGTTCAGCAAAGATTAGGATTTGCCTGGGTTTAAATTGCATGATCTAATCGAAATCAAGGGGAATATTCATTTGGTTTATGTGTTTAATCAGCTAGCTGAAGTGAAGCCTAAATTAATGAATGTGACCTGTGATTCGCCTGGCATTTGGATGCTGACTGTGTAATGCCAAGCACAGATTTGCAGGGCAGACCATGATGTTTTTTTGCTTTCATGCTAGTCCTATCTCTCCTTCTGTGGTGCTGGCATCACTCAGTCCACTCAGCACATCCCTGCAGTTTCTGGCTCCGCAGAGGATCTCTGGTGCTGTACTGGGAGTCGAAATGGTGCCAGCACTGTGGCAGAGGAGAATGATAGAGCAGCCTCAAGGCCAGAAGGGTTGTGGGTACTGTGTCTCTGCCAGGTGCAGGCTAATTCCTCGTGGAGCAGGCAGCCTGCTATGGTGAGTTGTGGGGCACAGCCTGGGCTCCAGAGGAGGATGAGACAGCAGTGTACACTACCTGCAATTGGGCTCTAGTCACCTTTTATGTCATGGCTGCATCCTTCCTTCATACTACAAAATTCACTTCTACAGAGTTGAATTTAGTATCAGAGAACTGATTGAATGTCACTAAAATGTTTACTTTTTTTTTTTTTTTTGATATTTG
>VWZK01001543.1:28552-118113 GCA_013396935.1 Baryphthengus martii
AAAAAAAAAAAAAAAAAAAAAAAAAAAAAAGAAAACATTTTAGTGACATTCAGGACTTCTCACTCCTCATTATTTTGGATTAGACCTTCAGCTCTATTGTATTTTCAGCTTGTTTGTCACTCATGCAAAAGAGTGCCAGTGAAGGACTCAGATATATGGTGTCAGTCAAACAATGAAATTACAACAAAATAAATAAAATCAGAGTTCTGATATTATTCTTGGCGCATTATACAATGTGCCAAGAGAAAGAAAAACATTCTGTCAGGAAGTTGCTAGATACCAGATCTTCAGATATAGTGATCTGAAGTGACAGGCGGATATTTAGCGGGAACTACTCATATACTACTTCTGAAATCCCTTTCCTTACATACCTTGAAAAAAACTGGCTCTGTCCTTTAAAAGTTATGCCATGTTTCTTAATCCAATAACAGAAGGACATAGAAGTCAGGATGCTTAAGCCAATTTTGCTGGTAGCAAAAGTCTAGGTCTAAGGCTTATGAAAATGATGCCTTTGCTGACAGTTTTTTGGCCACTTAATAAAGTATAAAAAGCAATATAGCATTTAAATTACTATCAGCCAAACTGGTATGTTTTTTTTCTCTTTGAAAAGTCTTCGAAATCTGTTTTAATGCTCAGATGCCACAAATACATTAAAAAACTGATCAGGTTTTGGAAGATTTTATGAAAGATTGACTTTTTTCAGATTTCTAGCTGCTTTATCTTTACAGTGATTTCTAGTTTTACATACTGTTATGCAATCTTTCCACAACACAAACCGATATTTTGAAATCTCTGAATTTTTCCCTTTTTTGTGGTATTTATTTAAGTTTTTTGGTTTTTTGTAATTAGTGGAGGGATTTGAAGGTAAAGTTCAAGTCCTCAGTGCATCCTTTGCTGAAACAATTCTACTATTATGTCCGCTCTATTTTTGCCTCATCTCTGTTCCTGAGGTACTTTTGTTCAAATTTAATTGACTTGTCACTATATTAACTGTACTGCTTCCTTTTTCTGTCTCTATCTGCTCATTATACAGAAACATTATCAGCAACCATTTTTAAAGGTACATATTCAATGAATAACCTGGTCTTTCCTGGCTTATTGAAGCTGGTAGTCTCTGTAAAACCATCGATTTTGTTTCTTCAGGCTCCATGAACACTAACAGAACTCCTGGACTAGAACTACTGGTCACATACAAAAATCAACTAACTCCTGTGAGCTCTTCCCTACTGCAGAGCATAGCAAGACTGAAGACACTGTAAATAGTTGTGCTGTGCTTTCTGGAAGTTCACAATGGAATATAATCAGTCTCCTTTTACAGCTATAATGCATCCTGATGAAAATCTTTCATGAGCTATAGAAACTAATTACAATATCTGCTATGCGACAAACTGGGGGAGAGTGAACCCTGAAAAAAATGGTTAAAAGCAAGCTGCAAGAAAAAGTATTTGTTGAAAAAAGACCCACAAGTTTACCAGATGCAGATAAAGTGATTACATTAAAAATAAATTATCCTGTAAATTTTAACTCTTTTTCTCTTAACAGCTTCTTGGAAGACAGTATCTTTGGCTTGGCTAGGATATCATATAGACTAGAAGTATTCAGGATGGGCTTGGGATTTATACACGGAGTTTTAATATCGCAACATAAATCCTTCTCTTAATTCTTAAATATCTCTTAATACATCTCAAAGAAAAAAATATTTTTTTTATCAAGATCTGAGAGAGGGAAATGGAAAAAAGTCTCAACAAGAATGGCTTCCTGGAAGGGAAAAACAAAACTAAATATCTTGTGTCCATAAGAACATCTTCTTAGTCATCATTTATTCTCCAATGTCCTGTTCAACAAAAGAATACATTTAGCTGGAAGTGATTTTACAGTCAAAATACAACTTTATCACTTCAAAACTTTGGCTGAGCTAAATTGTGAACTTTAAAAATTTACAATATTGAGAATAATTTACAAAATTGACAATAAAAATAATCTGTGTATTAGTTGGACTGCTCCAAGAAGAAATGTAGCTGAGCTGAATTACTTCACATCAGAAGCTCTTTTTATATTTCCTCTCTAGGAGACACTTGGGAATGGCAGAGTAGACCATGGGAGCTGGGTGATGTTGGTGTATAAAGAAGCCAGCTCCAGAAACCCAGATGCTTTGCCCCAGACACCCATAAGTTACCTGAAGACATTAATAAGGTAGTCAGATAGCAAGCTAATGTAGCTTACTGGAGCCTGGAATTCAGAATTGTGAGTCCTTTGCCATGGCACGTAACGCATTCTCTAGACTGCTAAGCATAGGGGTAACACCCATAAAGTGGCTTATAGCCATTGTCCCCTACTGGGAATTGGCACAGCCACATTGGCAGAGCCACATCCCTGATGCAGAGTTACAGGCAGAAGAACGGGTGTGATACAGCTACACAGATTTTAGGGAAGAGAGGGAACATTATCTCTTTGTTCAGCTTCAGGCACATGTTATTTAGCATGGCTATTTTGGGGCTATTCAGCTCTTCAAGTGACCTGTGGCTGCTTAAATCCAAAAGCAGGTAATGTGCTGCAGCTTGTTCATGCACATTTGGCCAACCGGGTTAGAAGAAGCAGATGTGCTTCAACAAAATGTTTTAGAAAACACAGCAGATAAACTAAGCAAAGAAGACAGTGGTGACAGAATTTGCCTTTCCCAACCAGGCTGAAGTCCAACTGTTGTTCCTGGCAGCAACAGCCCAGACTCAATCAAACCCAGGTGCAGAATCAGCCAGCTTGGAGAAGTGTGTTTACATCTGCCCTTTTCTGACTCTAAGGCTCTGCTCAGAGGGAGGAACATGCTGTTGGGAGATAAATTTCCCTCCTTCTAATTATAGGCCTTGCCATCTTCTGCCCACTTCAAGTGTAAATCACCTAATCATAAACAATTCCTCTTCAAAGCTCAACACAGATTGGATGTAATTCCCTGACAACACCAATCTGTTCACAGTATTGCATGCAAAGGCCAGAATAACATTAAAGATCTTCCAGCTTGCTAAAGGAGAGAGGACTGAAGAATGAAAATTAAAAATACAACAGTAAAACACAAAAGGTATTACTCTTGCCACGTTTTAGCAAGGAGGAAGACTAATAACACTGGACTAACAAATTTTAACAATTGAACAAATCAGAGGAAGACAGAAAATCCTTCCTTTTCCATTGGTAAAAAAACCCAAACCTTGACACACACACTTCCCCTTCTAGTAATTAGTAAAGCAAGTAGAAGGCAGATGGGACTGCTGATAACAATTTATTTATATCAGAAAGATTCAATTACTCAGAATGAGCAAGTCATTCTCACTACTAAATTGTACAAGGAGAAGATCATATTGCTGCCATATTGGTCTCCCTCCTTTTTTTTCCCCTCCTCCTTCTTTGTGTTCTCATATGGCATCTGATTGTAAATTAGATTCTTGATCTTGTTAGAGAGTTGCCTATTTAAGTAATGTACTGTCCGTGAACTGTCCTGCAGAACTGGAGTGGTGAGACAGATAACCAAAACATAGTGACAAGAGACAGTACCTTTTCCAAACTTTAGGATAATGATGTGCTCCCAGTATATGGTTTATACAGTAGTACGTCAGTTCTGCCATTGTTTTTTTGGGAAATATCAAAATACTAATATTCAGTGCAACAATAATAAAAAAACAGTATTATTGGCAGTGTTTTTGAAGCGATGGTTGGTATTAGGACCAACATCTAATTTTACATTGATGTATCTGCACCAAATGAAATAGCATTCTTCCTGATTTAGGCCAGTATAAGGGGAGAACAAAATTAGGCCTTAAATTTCATACCTGTCTTGAACTCCTGGAAAGAAAGCTGGAAATGATCATCATATTTTAACACTGCCAAATTGATGTCTAAAAGTAATAACACTCCAAAATGATCAAACTCTATCTCATAACTCAACTTTGTAAAGTTTTCTGCTACAGGACAGTAAATAAGCACAAGGAGTTATTTATTTCTATATTTAGTGGACCTATCAATCAATAAGAATTTGGGAGAAATGTCTCTCCCTTTGTTTCTAGATTGCAGAGAATATACTAACTTTATAACGAATTATCACATAACATGAACTAAACGTATTTGGTGATAAACAATTGCGACTTTTCTATATTTATTGAGAAATTGACAGACAACGAAGGTATGGAAAATAACAAAATCCAAAAATTATGAAGTACAAGAAATAGAATAGAAAAAAATGACAGCCTAGTAAATCAACCCATGCTTACTTAGCGCAGGTTGTTCTGTGGCTGTTATACACTTGGGGAAATTCACTGGCTTTACTGGTTTGCACTGGGAGGTCAATTAAACCCTTTGTACCAAGAATCTGAAACATTTATATCTCAGAATATAAACATTGTAGAAGTTTGTGTATACACAAAGTAAAAAATGTTTCTCTCAGTTATCACAATTGCAGGTGTATATATGTGTACATGCAGAGTGCACTTCTACATGAATGATCCTAAACAATAAAAAATATCTTTCCTAATATTGACATTATTATCTTATACTGAAAATATTATCTCATGAAAAAAAAGATTTAACAAAGATAATCTGAACAAATTATATTTAATGTTTTAAAAAGATAAAGTGAGTCATTCCTTCACCTGGCAGTGGGGGAGTTTTCTTCTAATATTGCTAAAGCTTTGTACTTAGTTTTTTTTGTCACCATTATAGGAGTAGTTATTCATAAACGGGTGGAGAAAAGATACATCTTTTTTGCAGCACCATCTGGTTTGGGTCTGATTATTTAGCTGATCTGTTGAAGTGTTTTCTGAATGATCATTGTTTTAGTTTCCACTGTCGGATGTCATCCAAAGATCTAGCATAGGCAGATGGGGATGTAATATAAAACAGAGCTGCTGCAATAAAACACATCTTTCCCCCTTGACTCAAAACACCCTTCCTTCCTTACATTAGGTGATCCATTAGTGCATGTATTGGGTTTGATTTCATTGTTTAAACATTGTACAAACATTACAAGGGAATCTAAAAAGATGGTAATGATGCAAACCACATTGGAGAACTATGTGACATTCATTAATTAACACCATCTAAAGGAAAGGAAAGAGTCGTGATTTTTTCTCCAGTGCTATACAGTTCAGAAGGAATACATACATCACACAAATATTCCAGGAAGACGTGCTTTCTGTCTGATGGAAAGGTGTGAAAGATGTGAAAATGTGTTCTCTTTGCGGGAGGGAGGATGAAGAGCAATTGGGCACTAGAACCTTTAGGTATAAAGGAAGGAGACAGATCCTTGGATGAAGTACTTTACAATTTACATTCATAGTTAGAAATCAAACTGTTATCTAAATTATTGGAAATGCCTGCATTTTTGGAACTTTTAATATAAACACAGAATTTCAATATAGGAATCAAATAGGTTCTCAACAGGAATTAGAGGCAAGTAAATAGATAAACATAAGCAGATATAAGTCATGGATGCAGAAGCACACAGACCTGTAGTCATCTTCTTGCCTACACTGTGGTTTTAGCTTAGCTAAAATGTCGAGGATAGGAGCTTAGGCTTGGTTAAGAGACGAAGCAATATTAGTAATCAAGATAGAAAGTGTCAGCTGTCTTCTACATCCAAGGTAGGTGCCAGTACCTCTCTTAACACTTAGAGGGAGGTAAGATATCTTTGACATCCAGCTCATCTCTCCTGCTTGGAATTTATTTTGGGATGAATGGAAATACCTATTTTTACCACAGACAATGCAGAGAATTTAGACAACTAGATCAGATATGTGTATGTGATTCTATGATTTTGTGTGCAACACAGATGTCAACTTCTGCTCAAAGGAACTCCATTCTATGCCTCTGAACTGCAGAGTGAGATTCTGATTTGGGGAATGGGATGAAATATCCTCCTAAACTGCTTGTCTCCCTCCATTGACTGCAAAGGGAATTTCAATACTTAAATTACCTTACACTCCTAAATTAACTGAGAACACTCTATAGAGGAAAACTTTTATTTACAGACTACTGTAATATCGGTGTTTAAAGTAAAAAAAAAAATTAGTAACTCAGTGGCTTGAAGAGACAAGGTATCTGCTGCAAGCATAGTGATTTTACAGCTAGACTATAGTAAATAGCACCTAGAGAACCTTCTCTCAGTCTTTCTACAAGTACTTATTTAAAATAAAAGACTTTTCATTAAATCAAAGCAGTGGTTTTAAATTTCTTCCAATTTTAGATGCAGTTCATAGACTATATTCTCCCAAAATATATGCTTGGATTTGGATCTTGTAGTAGAGTTCACTCTTGAAACCTTGACAAGGTGTTAAATGCAAGAACAAAAAAAAAGCAAAGTAGTGTTTGCTTATGTAAAAGAATACTACTAGAGAAGGAGCATAAAAAGAAGCAGTCTAAACATGCCCTGGGCATATTTATACTGCGCTGGACTTCAGAGATCCCTGTGCCTGCACACACCACAGTGACATGCAAAGAATCTAACTTGTCTCTGGATTTGAGATTACAGTATTTGGTGAGTTACTAAGCTGTGAATGTCTCCGCAGGGTTTATCACTCCAGGGTGATCCTTGACTTGGTGTGATTGTACTATAACAAGGCTTAGTTGGCATAAACTTGGTGGTATCTGCGTTTTCCAGGTGTACCAATTTTCTTACCACTTTTTATTCCTACATTAAATAGACATTGCCCCCCAACTATTGTGATGTCTCCATCTGGCATGCATCTCAAAGCTTACTGACTAGTTTTTATCCAATTTCAAGATACATGCTCTCATTTGACACCCTGAATGTATTCCAAATGCACTCAGGCAGTGCTCCAAATAACAGCAGAGATAATCTTCATCTAGGAGAATGTAGGGTCCCAGGCAGATGAATTCTTTTCACAGCCTAGAACTGCAAGTTATGGAACTGTAGACCTTAACTTTTAGTCACCTTTTGGGTAGAAATGCTTACAAATGCTTACAATTTAATGCAAGTGATTCCAAGAGTCTCATAAAAAAATGTGTTAAAAGGGAAAAAGCACTATGCAAAGAATAACAAAAAGTAAAAGAAGCAGCGAAAGATTGATGCTGTAGCATGATCAATTGGATAAAGACAAAGAAATAGTTACTCTAAGGAAGAGGCAGTGAACAGAACTAGATATTGAACCTGATTTTCAGACTGGAAACCAAAATGTCTCAATATTTCTAACAGTTACATTGCACAAACCAATGAGAAGCTGAGAAAGAAGTACATGTTTAAGAAGAAACAGTTTTTTTTTACCAGCTAGAGAAGTAATGAGTTACAGCCATCTCACTACTGTGCAGCTTTCACAGTGCACATTCTTTGCCCAGATACACATCCCTGGAACTGGCTGTCAATATGGTAAGGCATTGAGGAAAGGGACTTCTCCAAAGGTAATTTTTCCCCCTTCTCTGTGACAGAAATCCTCTACAAGAACATTAACATTTATTAATCATGATAAATGATCAGTACTGGTTCTGTTACACCTCAGTTTCAAAATCTAATAGTGAGGTAGACGAGGGACAGTAACTATAATCAGCAAGAGTTAAAAGAAAGCCATTTCAAAAGTGTATGTTCATATACTGTGGTATTTATATAAGTTACAAAGTCTTTCTAATGCTAACTGAACTCAACCCCTACAGAGGATCTGAAAACATAAGTCATTTCAATTCAATTTCAAGTTTTATATCATAGTATTATCCCTATTAACATGGATTTTTATATGTATATATAAGCTCTGTCTTGAATTTGATTTTTAAGAGAGTCTGTTACTGCACCTTATATTTTATATAGCTATGTAATATATTACAGCCTGTGAGAAGTGGTGAGCACACTTCAGCTGAAGGACATGCTGTTGATTTATGGAGCTAAAAGTCCATACACCCTAAATTAGGTTTTAGAACTGCAGTGTAATTTTTATCATGTAAGAAGGAAATTCATTTACAAAGTCTACCCCACAGCTTTGAAAGTCACTGTAAAGATTAAGTTCGGTTTGACAGAAGGTGGGAGATTTCATTTTAAAGGTTTTGTTTTTTTTGGAAAAAATCAGATTATCAATCACCTCAAACACGTTGTTGGAAATGTTTCTTTTGTTTTTCATGACTTTCACAGAGTATTTATCAGACATCCATGTATCTGTCAGTGTTTATTACATTATTGTAATTATCCTGATGATAAAAACACAGCAATCTTCTAGATGGGCAGTTTTATATCAGTGAGAAAACAATCACGAGAGACCTGTTACAATCAAGTGTGCAGGAGAGGCTGGATTGCAGTAAAAGGTATTATGAGGGTAAAAGCAACACCTAACTACCCCTTGTTACCTTGTGGCCTTGGCACTGAACGGGCCCTCGATGGGAAAAACGAGGGGTAAGAAGGCCAGGAGAGGGCAGTTGTAGTTATAAGAAGAGGGAAAAGAAAACCTTAGAGTTTTAATTTCACTAGTCCACAGCAGCTTCTCAGGCAGAATGCATTTCAGCACTAGGCTTCTGCTGCTAATTTCCCCTTATAACCAGTAGAAAGTTCATCAATACAGACAACGGAGTCTAAACAGCAGTTCAGCTAAGTAGATAGGTGTCTATTTTAGGATAACTCTAATCAGTCCCTCTCCTTCATTGTCTGCACTGATTAGGGACTTACTTCAATTGGTCATACACTATTTGAGATACTCTAGAATATCCAGTTGTCCAGATCTAACACCAGCCCTTAATATACAACTGCCTATTTTTACGTTTGTGTCATGTCAAATTCAGATGTAAATACTAGTAAAAAGATGTATGAACTTCTGTGTTGGACTGGGCTACATTGGAAAAGATGACACGGAGAGAATATTTACCCTGAATCATCCAAAAAGGAAGAGATAATATAGATTCTTTAGGGTAGGAAGATGACAAAATATGAGGTGATCCAGAATCTACTGCTTTTTACTTCAGTTTAGGAGAAAAATACTCTTCAGAGCCAGGAAATAACAATAAAATTCCAAGAGATTCATTCAAGAAAACACTGAAAGCACAGGTTCAAATGAAGGCCTGAAAGTATAGTACAATAAATTTCTATGCCGTGCACATTTTTCAATGGATTTGCTTTGGCTGTACTTGCAATCCTTTGTTTGTTTGTATCCTGCAGATACTTGGGGAATGGAATTGCACTAGCTTATTTTTTGTAGAGAGCAAATTCAAAGGTTCCATTAGTATTCAGAAGAAACAAATGATACATTCAAACATGTAATTATAAACTACTGGTCTTCTTTCTTAAAGCCCATAGTTATCTCGTATCTTTTATTTGTCACTGAGTCATCAAGTTGAATTTGTCTGGAAATGTCAGCCTGCATCACCCATCAAGCCAATTTTCCTTCAGATATCTGTGTGCTTTCTTCCATGATACAGCTGATATATTGGAACAACTCCTTCCAAGACTCTGCTGTGTCACTGCATTAATCACCTTTAGTTGTCAAGCTAAAAATCTTCTCTCCTATAAGGTCTATGAACAGGGTAAGTAACTGGTATGTTGTGACTATACTCATGTGAATTAAATAAATTTATCATTTTTACCTCACATTTCTCTTATTTCCTCAGCTCTTAAGTTCCTTTCCTGGGAATCTTTTGAATTAATTTTGGGGTAATGAATATTTGTAAAGAATCAAATATGTCATAGTAGGTCATCACTGTCTAACAACAAATTACTTTATCAGTTCTGAAGTCTTGAATAGGGAAACTTTCACCTGTTTAGCTCAATGGAAAATAAAAGTTATTAAAATTTGTTTAAAAGAAGCAGAAATGCAGAGGAAGCAATAAGAACATTATTAAAAATATTAAACAAGGTTCTCATTCTCCCTCATTGTTTAGCTGAGGGATTTGCAAAGGAAAGTTCATCCTACTTTTATGACATGTTAAAATTCTATTAGTTGTTTGAGTTTTTTTAGTTAAAAAAAAAAAGAATATTCATTGTTGGGAAGAGATGCTGCCATTCAATTTGCAGATTTTACTACAGGTGGATCAAGGCAAAATTCATACCAAAAAGTCTGGGACATACGCTGAATATGTTGGATCACAATGTGAATATACATCCATAAATTCTATTATCAGATATCAGAAAATGTAGATATGTAAATAGAAACATAGCCTGACCTTACAGTCAACAAGAAGTTCCAATACACACTCCCTTAGAAAAGTCTCATCACTGTGGTCCAGTTTTGTTAATAAAATTGAAATAAACCTAAAAAATAAGGTGTACAGTGTGGAGAAGAAAGAGAAAAAGAAAGATTTTCAAGCCTGAAACTGTGTTAGTTAAGCTAAAAGAAATGTCCTTACTCTAAAGGAGGACAACATAATCTGTATTGTCCTTAGCAGCACAGACTGAAAATGATGCAAGGAAGAATATAACCAGCATACAGACTACCTAGGCATTAGTGAGGTCTTCTGTTATGGGATGTCTTGTCCTGCAGGGAGGAAACTGATGAATAAGTTACTTCAGAGAAAAATAGGGCAAATAGATTTTCTGCTGTGATCCACAGTTAGGCAGAGGGATATCTTTGATTTTAGTTGTCAAATAAAATCTCTCAGAAACTCCTATTAAGCCCTCTGGAGATCTGGAAAGTGCAGTCAATCAAAGAGTTAAATTTCAGTTTTTCTTTTTTCTGGTAGAAATCCTTGTACTTTATAAACTTATTTACATAGCGTAGGATAGTCAATGAGATTTGGAAATAGAGTTCAAATCACAGAAGTCCATATTGTTGATTTATGGAGCAGAAAGAACATAAATGCCAAGCAGATTAGTTTTTTTTTTCTCTCATTTTAACAACAGAAACAGAAATTTCAATTACTTTAGGACTATCCTGTGGCTTTGAAAGTCACTACAAAGATGAAGTCCTGTTCAACAGAAGGTAGGGAGGGAATTTAATTTGAATTTGGGAGAAAAATCAGATTACTAATCATCTCGAAAAAAATATGAAAGAGTTGAACACATGGAGAGGAAGCATACAAGAGGCTACAGTAAAGTTTGTTTTTACCATGTGTTTATTACAGGAAATTAAGATTTTCCTCAATATTCTTGCCAGAATTCTTTTTTTTTTACTTTCAATTTCTTTTTTATTTCAGATGGGCATAACAATTTTCAAAAGAACATGTAGCAAGTACCCACTAAAAGCTCTTCTAGCAGCTTTTGATACAATAGTTTTAAATATTCACCACAGAATCATATTTAATTTTAATGGGAGAAAGTAGGACTCTCATGGTCAGCAAAACAATGTAACTTATTTTTAGGACTAAGTTATCAGTTGAGAACCAGCTTTGTATGATAGAATGAGAAACTCCCTGCATACTACCAAGATAATTATAAGAGATTCTGTATTTGTTATTTCTGTCTTCAGTACTAGGACAGTACAAGAATAGCAAGGCAAAAATTGGCTGAAACTGTAGCTTAGTAATAAAGTCTAAGGAAGATACTATGTCACTGATCTGAATTAATAGCGATCTACTGTTTCTAGGGGTTAGTCCAGTTTGTTAAGATAGCATGTTTTCTGTAATTAGTCTGTATACACATCTGATCAGGAACAATTGTCCATCTTGTCTATCTCTATCTGGACTTCAGACAATTTTTTTTAGTCTATTAATGAAGATCAGTCATGTTTAAAAGAAAGTACACATTTCAAAGAGACTTTGGTCTTGTAAGTAGCCAACTGGGTACACAGGAAAAAAATCAGTTTGTCTCTGTTTAAGGCTCAGGGCAAGCTCCATGGAGCAGAATTTCTATTAGCCCCATTCCCTTTTCCCTCCCAAGGGAGGATAAAAAGGGAAATACAGAAGAAAATACCTCACTCAAAATTGGAAGTTAAGACTATAAATAGTTTAATGAGTAACAGGAGATAAACAGGGAAAAGGACGAAGTAACAGCCACCCTCTAGCCCCTCAGGGTCCTAGAGTTATTGCCTGTCCCCTCCCCCCAACTCAATCTGTTAACCCTTAAACCACAACACAGATGTACTCCCATTAGGAAAAAAGGATGTTGCATGAGTTCCAGTTAGCAGACACCACTCAACCCATCCAGAGCAACGTATCATAAAAGTTCTAATAAAAGGACAGACCTCAGTTGCCATTTTCTTTATTAGATACCAGAGAGTCACAATTAAGGTACAACTTTGTAAGAGTCAAGCAGTTCCTGGTTCCACAGTTTACAGATTTCATAGATAATTGGGTTTGTATTCTCTCGTCTGCTCCTTCTTTTCACTGTACAATTAATAACTTCTTCTCCTTTCTTTTCTCCTCATCCCAATCAATTGTGAGGCATTGGTGAGGTCCAAAATCAACCCAGGATCTTTTCGTGTGAAGCTATCATCGTACTTATACTGCAGATTGTCAAACTGCCCATATTTCTGCTTTCAACGCTATTCTTGTTGGAGGAAAGGTTAGTGAATCCTCACATAATTATACTAATTTATATTATATAACATAGAATCATAGAATAATTTGGGTTGGAATGGACATTTAATGGTCATCTAGTCCAACCTCCTCCAGGGAGAAAGAAAATCTTCAATTAGATCAGGTTACTCAGAGTTCGATCCAACCTGATCTTTAACGTTTCCAGTGATGAGGCATCTCTGGGCAACCTATTCCACCACCCTCATTGTAAACATTTCTTCCTTATATCTAGTCTAAATATACCCTCTTTTATTTAAAACCATTACCTTTTGTCATATTGCAATAGTCCTGCTAAAGCAACTGTCTCAATCTTTATAATAGGCACCCTCTAAATATTGAAAGACTGTTATAAGATCTTCTTGGATATACGCTGTATTTTTTTCCTCTGAAATATAGATTTAGAATACTCCTGTTTCTATTGGCTCATGCTCACTCACTATATTTTTCAAGACACACAAAAAATAGAAAAGCAAACACAAACAAAGTGAGGATTTTTCATGTTGAAAGTTCGGGTGTTTCACAAATATGACTTGTACTCAAGAACATTGTTAAACATGCTATTTTTCACCTAGGTGATTAAAAAGAGTATGTGAGTTAACAGTATGACCTTAGGCAAATCATTTAATACATTTAATAAATACAGTCTTCATCACAGAAATTATTTGCTTAAAAGATCTTGACCAGTTATCCTTCAAGCCCTTGGGAAAAACGGTTGGATTTGACACTGTACTGTTATAGTTCTTCCTCTAATGGAGATTTTGGATGAAGCTCATAGAAGGTACTGTAATATTCATGTTAATAATGGTTATTACCAATCACATATTGTTGGCACTAGTTAAAGGGATGGCAAAATATGTCAAGCTGTCAGCTGAATCTCTGTTTTGACTGCTTGCTTAGTGTATGAAATAGTCAGTTTAGTGATTGGGTTCGATGTCAAAAATCACAAGGTCAAGCAAAACTGGAAATCTGAATTGCCTGTCATAATTCCAATTTAAAAATAAGAAGTTCTTAATTTTCTCCCTTGTGTTTTTTGATTTGAATATTTCCAGTTTATAAATTTTGGTGTGTTTCTATTTTACAGCAAGTTAACCTTTCTTGTGTTTTCTTTGATTTTTATTCAATATGCCATACCATGCTTCAGGGTGTCTGACACTTCTTCCCATATGTACATGTAAGCTGCAGGCAGCAGAACATCAGGTAACTAAAGAAGAAATCTTTATATTTTCATTTTTTTTGTTCAAATTAGTCAATGAAGTGTGCAATGTGCAGGATATAAATAATGGCAGACTTAGAAGCCCTTAGTCTCTAATTACATTATGTGAAGTTGTATATGAATAAAACATAACAGAATGTTGACATAATTTGTTGCAGACATTAATTGCTGTCTCAACTGGATGTTCAATGCTGCAATTTTTGAGGGGTTAATTAATTAAAGCAAGCTAGATCATACTGTTCAGACACTACAGAATTTAGATTACTCAATGTGCAATTTGATCTCATGTGGTAATGCTATTGCAAGTCCTCTGTCGGAACTGAGAAATAATCTTCAGTCAAAGTAATTAATTTCTCACAACTTGCAAAGTACAAACCATTTACAAAATGGATGTAATAGTCAAAGTTGGATATGAACTTTTGTCAGGGGCTCCAGGAATAGTGGCAGTTAGAATTGTAAGACTTCAAAATGCTTGATAATTTTTCAGCATCTATTCCCATCCACTATCTACCACCAACCTGAAGTGCAGAAGTGTGCTGCAAAGGCTTGCAATGCCTTGTTGGGGTTTTTGTTGAGTTTTTGGTTTGGGTTTGGGTTTTTTGTTTGTTTGATTGCTTTTGTTTTATGACAGTAAATTTCTAGTCACACTGTTGAATTTAACTTCAACGTACTCCCATTTTTTGCATCTATGGGAATTTCCAGCAAGGACACTTATTTCTGTGTTGCAGTTTGCAGAGCACCCTTATACTTTCCTTTTGCTGTCTAGCTGCTTATTTTCCCTGAACAACACAACTCACCTTGACTTGTGAATGTTTTGGTAGGACTTCACTGTTAAAGGCTAAGGAGCTGGAATTGCAGTTTGGAAAACTGTAGTATGAATTAAAAATCACAGCTTAAGATTGAAACATTTTAAAACCTACTTGGTAAAATTAAATTCCTAAAGCTATATTTAAGCACATACACAGAAATGTCTCAATTTATTCAGAAATGTGAGCAGCTATAAATACTTTCAAAAGTTAAACTGCAAAAATCTCAAAAGGGTGGATTTTTCTTTAAATTAGACTCCTTACTACACATTTAGAGAACATTAGCCTTAACTGTAAAGGCAGTACTTATCTTTTGATTACCATTTCATACTAGTTCTGCTTTTTCTTATCATTAATCTCTAAAATATTGGTCCTTCAAGTACCAGTATTAGTTTCAGCTATAGAAAAATATTTAAAGAAATAAAAATGTGTCATATTTTCATGTGTTAACATTTGTTATGTTTCTGAATTCATAAATAAAATTAATACTCATCTAAATCAAGACTTTCCAACAGCTGGTTATTTCAACCAAAATATACTCAGAGTTTCATAGTTTTTCAGCACACTCAATACTGTTCAAAGACTTTGAAGATAAATTGACATAATATACCTATACTTAAAACTTCAGCAAACATTTTCATGAATGGAACAAGGCAGCAGTTTTAAGTCTGAGGAAAACATAAATTTACATGACTTATCTAGAACTTTATCTTGGAACCCTAAACCCACTTCCTTTAACTTAAGATATATCCTGATTGCAATTCAGATGTCACACACAATCACTTTTTTTTTCCTGTAAATCTTCCAGGCACATGTTCTGAGGTAAATTGTGTTGAGTAAATAGAATGAAAAATACTACATCTGGTTACATTTCTACTTAGTAAGGCGTTAAAAAAAAAGAAGTAGAAAAATTACCCGAAGAATTGGACATTCCTAGGAGAGTAGGCATTATCCTTTAAGCAGAGGAATGGACTTTATTAGATCACTGCATGGATAATTAGGCTTGTGTTGGAAAATTTACACAATTTCTATGATCACTCTAAACAGCTGGATACAGGCATCATATGTAGCTATTAAAGGTTTTGCTGCCATTGCCAAATGTTAATCCAAGTGGGAGAGATTTGTGGAAGAAAACATGCTTTCAGTCTTCCAAAGGTGTAATTCTGTGTCATCAGTGAGAATGGTTGAAATGTAGAATTCCATGGACCTGATTTTAACTGAAGATACTTCAACCATTAATTATTTCTGATTTTGGACAGCTGGGTCATCTTTCCAAATAGCTCTATGGTGAACTAAAAGAATTCTTGGTTCAAATTTATTTAAAAATACATATCTTTTTATCAACATCTATGTGTGTATAAGGTACAGGATAATTTTCACTCTTGAAATACATTCTGTTTCAAAAAAATTGAACATTTGGGAGTGCAGAAATGGTCCTTTATATATTTTTAAAAACTTGAAATGTTATTTTGAGGATTTTTAATTATTATTATTTTTCATATGTATGATCTGGACAGATGAAAAGAAGAGAAGACATCTGCTTTCACAGTCAGAAAAGCAATTGAAAATTCTCTAATTCTGTTTGGAAGTCTCAAAGTCAGATCTATGTTCAGTCTCCTTGAAGTGACATTGATGAGTTTACAGTATTGAAGCCAAATAAAACCCTTTGGAGTTAAACTTTTCCAGAAAATAAAAAATCTACTCTGCAGCACTTTACCTAGTTGAGCAGTACTGAATCAAAATTAATTGTCTTTGAAATGCATACACGTTACATCTCGAAGGCTAATCATTATCACTAGAAGAAATGTCTGCTATATACTGAATAAATTCAAGATAGAATGAAGAGTCTTTGTTTTTCATATTCTCTGATTGCAATTTGGTAGTCTAGCATTAATTTGTAAAGAGATAGAATTCTCAGTCAAATAACAGAGAATTAGCTTTGACTCACTAACTTGCTAAGTCACCTTGATGAAGCTGGAGAAACATAACATTTCTATTCTGTTTAAAACACCACAAAATAAGAAAAGCTACTTACAAATTTTATGTTTTCTTTAGATCTTTCTTTTTAAAACAACACAAGACCCTTTATGACAAAATACATCACAAGACAACTTTGAAATAATGTGGAGAGTTGCAGTGTAGTCTCATGAGATATTTTATGTCCATGTTCTGCAGCAGTGGAGATCCATTTGCTTGAGATAACTTTCCAGCCCCTTAGCTCCTACAAAAAAAGATAGACACCACCACCCACATGCAGCGATGTGAACTGGAACCCAAAACTGAGACAGGTCCCTGTTTTTGTCTCCGTGTTTTAGTGGAAGAGACGGTCATCCAAATTTAATAGACAGGGCCTACCTTTGAACTTACATTTCTTGTATGAACAACATGAGACTCATACTATTAAATAGCAATCTGTAGGTCTCATGAGGTTTGCTAGCAGAGAGCATTATTAATCTTTGATGCTTGTTTAAACACTCTAAACTTTGCTACTGTCTATTTCCAAGTTTTATCTGAATACCATGAGAGGCAGAAGCAGCAAACAGTTTGCAAAGTCATGATCCAAAACCTCCTGGCCCTGCTAGAAATCTGAACAGCAGGTCAGAAGATCTCTATCGGAGCAGAAACAAAAGAAGTGAAGCTCTGCAGCACATCCTGGGACTGCCAGGACCTTGCTCGAGGAAAAGCCTTGCAACTTGGTCAGCCAAAGACAGCTTGCCCTTGTGAATGACAGTAACATCCTGATGTCAGCTTCCAAGGATGATATAGCTATCCAGTAAACAAGGTTTGGGTAATCCATCATGTGTTTGAAGAAGACCTGTAGTTTTGATGTTCTCTGGTTTATGGCACGCCACTCACAAGCAATAGGACTGTCCATAGCAGGAATACTGCAGTTATATGCGTGTGAAGTGAGATTGCAAGGGAGATAAAGTCCCTCCCACTGTAAGCAAAGACAAGGTTCATGATCATCTGAGGAACCTGAAGATATACAAGTCCATGGAACCTCATGAGATGCATCCCAGAGTCCTGGGGGAATTAGCTGATGTAGTTGCCAAGCCACTCTCCATGATATTTAAAAAGTCATGACAGTCAGGTGAAGTCCCTGGTGACTGGAAGAAAGGAAACATTACACCCATTTTTAAAAAGCATAGAAAGGAGGACCCTGGGAACTATCAACCTGTCAGCCTCACCGCTGTGCCTGGGAAGATCATGGAACAGATCCTCCTAGAAGACGTGCTAAGGCACATGGAAGACAGGGAGATGATTGAAGACAGCCAGTATGGCTTCACTAGGGGAAAATCCTGCCTGACCCACCTAGTGGCTTTCTATGACAAAATAACTATGTCAGTGGACAAAGGACGACATATGGATGTGATCTATCTGGACTTCTGCAAGGCCTTTGAAATGGTCCTCCATGACATCCTACTTGCCAAGTTGAAGAGCTACAGATTTGATGGCTGTTCTGTGGATAAGGCATTGGCTGGATGGTCGCATCCAGAGGGTAGTGGTCAGTGGCTCGAAGTTCAGATGGAGAGCAGTGACAAGTGGTGTCCCTCAAGGGTCTGTACTGGGACCCGTACTGTTTAATACCTTTATCAATGATATAGATATAGATAGTGGGATCGAGTGCAGTATCAGCAAGCTTGAAGGTGACACTAAGCTGAGTGATGCTGTCGATAAGCCAGTGGGATGGGATGTCATCCAGAAGGACTTGGACAAGCTGGAGAGGTGGGCCCAGGTGAACCTCATGAGGTTCAACAAGACCACGTTCAGGGTCCTGCACCTGAGCCGGAGCAATCCACATCATCAATACAGGCTGGGGGATGAGGTGATAGAAAGCAGCCCTGTGGAAAAGGACTTGGGAGTGCTGGTGGATGAGAAGCTGGTCATGAGCAGAGTGTGCACTTGCAGCCCAGAAGGTCAATTGCACCCTAGGGTGCATCAAAAGAACTGTGGCCAGCAGAGAGAGAGAGGTGATTCTGCCCCTCTGTTCTGCTCTGATCAGACCTCACCTGGAGTACTGTGTCCAGCTCTGGAGCCCTCAGTACAAGAAGGACATGGACCTGATAGAACGAGTCCAGAGGAGGGCCATGAAAATGATGCAACACCTCTCCTACAAAGACAGGCTGAGGGAGCTGGGGTTGTTCAGTCTGGAGAAGAGAAGGCTTCGGGGTGACCTAATAGCAACCTTCCAACACCTGAAGG
Organism: Baryphthengus martii; assembly: GCA_013396935.1. Classification (NCBI taxonomy): domain Eukaryota; kingdom Metazoa; phylum Chordata; class Aves; order Coraciiformes; family Momotidae; genus Baryphthengus; species Baryphthengus martii. Next base: position 47,195 of record VWZK01001543.1, read on the forward strand.
AGGCCTATAGGAAGACTGTTCACAAAGGCCTGTAGTGACAGGATGAGGGGCAATGGTTTTAAACTAGAGAAGGGCAGATTTAGATTGGATTTTAGGAATAAGTTCTTTACCACGAGGGTAGTGAAACACTGGAACAGGTTGCCCAGGGAGGTAGTTGAGGCCTCATCCCTAGGGATATTCAAGGTGAGGCTCGACAAGGCTCTGAGCAACCTGATCTAGTTGAGGATGCCCCTGCTTACTGCAGGGGGTTGGACTAGATGACCTGCGGGTGTCCCTTCCAACCTAAACCATTCTATATTCTATGAACAGTAATCCAGGTGCGAGTGGATCACTCACATGACAGGGACGAGGCTAAACAGAGACTCATATTGACTTAAGTTGATGTAAAAACAGTAGTAGAAAGTAGTACTAGTATTATTTTTTTGCTAATTCTTGATAATGGAGAGTTCCTTTAGTAACTGAAGAAAGCAAGGCTACTGAATGAGCAGTGCAGGGAACGACTGCAGCTTTAGTGCTTGAGGACTTGGGCTGAGAAATGCTATACGCTCATGAAGACACGCACACACACACATACAAAAGAACCCACCACCGAAGGCCCCGCTGACAGTCTTCACATTGACAGTAAAAGATCTTGGGTACATCTCTATGGTTAGAGCTAATCTCTGCACATTGATGACACAGCAGCATATAGAAAACAGCTCAAGTTGACATATGCTAGGAAGTCAGATAGTGTCCTGCTATTCATAGCTGAAGTATGATAGTGTTCAACAAAATAAAAATAATAATATGTATCTTCAGTCTGTGAAGTACTGCGGGAAAAGCCTATTGTGAGTGCAGTATAATGTATATGGTAACTCAGGAGGAGGCAGATTACAGGAAGATAATACTGCACAAGTAACTAATGGGTTTTCTATATTGATAATGCAGCAACTTCAGCAGAAGAATAATTAAAGATAGATAAGCATAAGGAAGCCTGTAGAGCAAGTAAATTGGTGTTTTAAATGAATATTTCACTGTGTAAGTCATAGCTTCATTCAGAAGCCAATAAACAAAGAAATAATCAGTTTCTTGAAGTATAACATTGTAAGTCTCGGTGTATATTCATACTGTATAACAAAACCTGTAAATAAAGTCAGCTTGGTTTAAATACGGATTTTCCCCACTATGTCCACTTAGCTAATTATTTCTTCTTAAACAGTTATTTTGTGAACATATTATTCTTTAAAAACTCAACAGATTAAGTATTAACTCTTTATTTTCTGGTTTTACTGAGTTTTAGGTTGTTTGTTTTGTTCCAATATTATACTTATTGGTCCATATATTGGTTGTAGGCTTATTTTATTGAATGCTTACTTCAGCTCCAGTGTGTCTTTCTCTAACGTTCATCTACTAATTTGAAAAAAACTTTAAACAAAATTATATCCCTTTTAATAGCCAGTGTAGGTGGCCAGCAGACCGGAAAGAACTTGATAATTCCTAAAGAGGATGCCCCTATGATCTCTTTAAATAGAACTCCAAAAGGGTAGGATTCTGCTTTGTTACTTACATTCAAAAGGTCTCTACTCAGTGAGTCATCCTAGTTAATCAATGGCATTATGATCACACAATAATCTTAATCAGCATGACTAACTGGATCACAACATGGCCTAAACTTGGCAACATTTACAGTGAAACACAAAGATAACTATACAGTTATTCTTATAAATTCTAGATGGTGCTAACCAGTCTCATGTTATGACAGCTTCTAACTGTGTTACTCTGAGAATTTATTTTGATTAGCAGTTTAAAGCAGTAACAGTTACTATGTTTATTTGTGTATAAGCTACCTGCTATGCAAAAAGTTTTTGGAGATTCTTATGATGACTTAGACTTTGTAGTTGTTATTCTCTGAATAACACGGCCCAAATGGGACACAGCTAGTCAGAAATTAAAGACATTTTAGTCATTATCACTGTTATCAACTGCAATAATAATTCATAGACTCAGAAAACCTGCCATTTTGTGGCTGTTAGCCCGGTTCCTCAGGAAATTCAGACTCACACAATCACACCCTTGATCAGTATCTGTACTTATATAGATTTCTCTTTCCTCCCTTAATTTTGAGATATCTGACCAATATCAGCCAGGAGTAGAGATCTCTGAGGAAATTAAATATTTCATGAAAAGAGCTAGCCAAGCAAAGGACAGAAACCCTATACATATATGCCTAAGAGGCTTCTCAGTTCACCAAGACTGAGAAATTATCACGGCCCTACCAAACCTACAGAACTAATTAGAAAAGCAGCAACTTGCAATTCATTCTCAAGAGATGAACTCAAGAACACATTGAGAGCCAGAAGTACACACATTACTTGCCATCAGGTATTTCACACTGCAACAGTGAGTTACAAATGTTCCAGCTACAGGGAAAGATTCAGTTGAGTATGCAGGAAAGCATATATCCCACTACACTGTTCTTTCTTTTCACTTTGATATCGGAAACAAATCACTATGTTGTGTGTGAGATATGAAAGCACTTCCATAGCGGTACTTACAGAATAAAATTCTTTCTTCCTAGACCATACTTTTGATGTTCTACTGAGCCATGTAGTACATCACTATTAGTAGTAGTCTGCTCTACAGACATGTGCTATATTACTCTTCTCTGCTTTACAAACTCATTGGAGTGTTTACTGAAGAAGAGCCACTGCGGATAATACCTCTTCTTCACTTTTGTAGTGGGACTTATGTAGACATATTAATATTTCTGTAGCAGTCTTCTCATGCAGGCCTCTTCACCAGGCTTCTGTGACTTCTGCAGACAAATATGAAACAGATGAGTAAGCAGCAGACGAATCAGATGAGCAGCAACTTGCAATTTATCTGCAAGTGTTGAACCAGTCAGTGGCATTGCTGAAAGTCAAGCCAAGGCATGGGAAGAGCCAGCTGGAGATCTAGTCTTTCCTCCAGGATATTGTCCTGATTCTTTTATTTTCCGGGTGTTAGATTTTTTTTTGTTTTGTTGGGTTTTTTTGGGGAGTGGTGGCACTTTTTTTGTGTTTTTCTTTTTCTTTTTTTCTTTTGTTATTGCTGGGTTGATTTTGTGTGTGTGTATGTGTTGGTTTTTTTTGCTTCTGTGGGAGGGTTTTTGTATGTATCTTGGTTTTATGTCATTTTTGTAACATCCTGCAGTATAAATGAAATATAAAAATATACAAGCAATAGCACAATTATTGTTTAGATGACATTGTATCTCTAAGTATTACATTAGGAGACTGGGGAGAGGAAAATAAATATTCTTTCTTTAAATCTTTTTTTCCTAATTTTTCTATTTTGCAGAATTCATTCATGAAAAAGAAATTTAATAACACATATGTGCTTCTCTAGCAAACAAATTTCTTCTCTGTTTCATTAAATTATGATTTTTGTTTCAGGAAACAATTGTAATGTGTTTCCAAACAATTGAGACATATGCTATTAAGAAGACGTCCAAAAGAGAAATTAGTCTGTAAATCTTATTATTTCTCTTTTCCTTTCAAACACAATGCTGTATCATGTTTATACACCTTGATAACACAAAGTGGTAACACAGGCTATTTCTAATAAGAAGTTGTGAAAAGCTGTGTGGGATTTCTTTGGCAACATTGCTTAGTCCAAATGTGTATACCATGATGGAAAGAGTGGTAACTCTGTGGAAAATTGCGGGAACACTGACAAATGAAACTTGTCACAGTGCCCAGGAATTAGCACTTGTTAAGAGTGAAAGAACATGATGGCTATCACTGTGTTGAACAACAAGACTTACAAATGAATAGATTAATCATTGCTCATTTAAAAGGATTATTAAGGGTTTAATGAAATTGTCGGAACAGTGGGATACCCAGACTGGCAGAGCCAATGATACTTCGCACCCTGTATTGAAGGAGCTATTGTAAATGGTATTTTAAAGACGATTTTGGTCATAGACAATTATTGGCACAGTTGTTTTAGTTTTTCTAATTGACGATCATATCACACAGCTTCTTGCTTTAGATCACTTTGTCTCAGGGCTATAGGTAGGAAGCGGGATGCCTCATGCTTCAGCACGTTGATTTCTGGACATTAAATACATGAATTCCTTCTCAGGAACAAAAGGTAAAAACACTGTCTCAGTGTTAAAACAAAAGCTCACACATTTTTAGCTGGATGCTGCAGCTGCCTGTGTTGCATCTGAGGGACATCTACACCCCCCACTCAGCTCAGGATCTCACCTCATCCTGGGTCCAAAGGAGAGCTCACGGCCACTGTTTTCTTCCCCGACAGCTGATGTATTAAAATGCAGGTTATCTTACATTGTCTGTAGGTTGACAATAGACTAAGTTTGCACCTTTAAAGAGAGATACAACAAGGAAGACAGAAGTGTTTGAAATTCTCTGCCCTTCTATGATTTTGGAGCTCTAAACAAAGCTGTGAAAGACACCTTATCACTTGGGATGTGGTGTTCAAAACCCATACCAAAAGAGATATACAGCTTCTTTTTCTAAAACAGAGCAGATTTGCTGGTTTTTGTTTTTTTTTTATTGTTCTTTTTTTTTTAATGACAGGGTAGAACTGATGTCCCTTGTTACATAGCGGACATCTAGGAGATGAAAGTGCCCAAAGAGGTCTGTTTCACATCTCCCGTCTGTTAAAAGCCAATGTTGCTGCTAATCTTCACTGAGTGAGGTGCTCTTCTCCTTTCCTGTTGAATCTGGTGATAAAAACTTACATGCAAAAGACAGTGAAAGAGGAAGAGTGAGCATCACTTTCATGTATTAGCATGCTCAGTAGGATGACTAGGGGTAGAGAAGAAATGAAAGGATATGGTCTGCTACCACCTCCTCCAGTGTTTTAAACAAAAATTATCTAATGTAAAGATATGGTCTATTGGTCTGAGAATCGCCAAAAGATAGTTTGGGAGTAAGCTCTTTTTTCAATAATATTATAGCTTTCTGAATATTGGATATATATATGGATTAATATCATTTCCTTTCCAGCAACTGTCTATTTTTTTTTCTCTGGAGGGCATTCTTCAGCAGCTTCAGAAGGAGTTACTAGAGTTCTCTGATAGCTTCACTATGGCACAAACTAATGTGTGTTCTTCTTTCATGGCAGTGGACAGGTTTACTCATCTGGAAAGCATCCATCTCTTTGTGTATCTGTTACACTAAATATCTTCCTCTGTACGTCTGGTAGAGGTGTGTGAAAGAACCACTATGGGAAGGGTCATTAATTTTAAAACTGCGAAATAACCTGAATTCAAGTAATCTGTATTCCTGACATTATGCTGAAGATAAACTTACTTTGTTTCCATTAAGATTAATGTTTGGTTTGAAATGGATACGGCCAGGTGTATGTAAATAGTATCATGATAACATGATCAGTAAAATCCCCATTTCATCAAATATAGAGCATAGGGAGACAAAGAAAAACTCGGATAAGACAAAGATTTTCCACGAACCATCTACTTCAAATTTTTTTAGAAGAAAGAACATGTGGAGATACTTCTCTTTGTACACATCCTTCTGCATTCTCACACTAATAAGGTCTTAGAGCACCCTAATGAACTGTTTAGCTAGCACTGAGGTAAAAGAAAAAGAAAATCACATTAATATTTCAGTACCTAAACAAGGACAATAAGAGTTGTCAGGTTAAGTTTGAGGAAGATAGGTATTAAATAACCAGTGTAGGAGGCACTTAGGAACTAATTGTAGACGAGTTCTGTGTTGAATTGCATTTATCAGCTTACTTGCCACAGGCCTCTATTCCTTATAAGAATTATTCCCTATATAGAGATGCTTATATCACACCTGCTGTGTGGAATTTGTGTTCAAAGATGAATGTATGCAGCTGTATGAGTGTTTGTGTGAGCACATAGAGGTCTATAAATAAAAATAAAAGCAAATAGAATCGTTCAGGATTCAAGATTGAGAAAAGTGGAGGAACTGTATAAAAGGAGCATGAAAATTAGCATTAACACTAAAAACACTGCAGTAAATCTTTAGAATTTTTATCCCCATCTTTCTTAAGAATTCAGAATGAGTAGTGAAAGCCAACAGAATGGTCTCATGAGCTACAGAAAATTGCACAGTAATATAGGAACTGGACAGATGTTCTTGCTCAACAGACACTTTTTGTGGACAGAATGTTTGCGTTTTATACACCTACGTGGTGGCTAGCCATGTGTATACACCTCACTGCAAAAGATAAGTAAAAGAGAAGTTCATGTTTATCAATATACAATTTGATACAAAATTGTACAAAATGTGTTACTTAACATTCATGTCGAAATTCCAATAACACTTCCTCACATGGCTCATTATTATTTAGAACATGTTGCAGTCAGACATAACAACTGTGGGGAGAAGACAGAGACACTGACAGGTACATGAAGAAAAATATTTTTGGCAGACTTTCTCAAGTCTGTGTTACAGCTTCACAGCAGTGGATGAGATCACAATGCGCTAATGTCTGTACCAGCCGATGATATCCCACCTCACTTCCCTCCTCCCAGCACCTGACCTACTTTACATCATTTTACCCTGTTGGGCTGTATAAAGCACCTGAAATCCTTCAAATCATGGAGATCTGGTAATGCTCCAGATACAAATCCTCAGTTATTACTGTCCATCACTTATATGCTAGAAACATCCCAAGGCATAAATTATCATTCTGTGTCAGGCAACAGTTTTAGTCCCAGAAGCACAGTAAGTACTGTTAAGGGAGTTCCTGCAGTCCTGTACTATTAGTTGCAGATGAGAGTTTGAGCAAAGACTTTAAGAAATTTTCTCCTCCTCCCTGGTTAGTATTCTCTGAGCTACTACTGCCCTCTAATAGAACATAAGAGATATTATTATTGTACAGAGAAGAGCTATAGAATTTCTCACATAAACTATTGATATAAAAGGCTTCTAAAAAAGAAATGTAGAAATAAACCACATTGTTCTTAAACAACTCATTTTAAAATTAAAATGTCAAAGAGTTAATATGGCTGAAGGATTATCTACATAATCTGTGTTTCTTATTAGCACAAAATAAGTACCTCAAAATAGAAAATGTAAATTGATAAAAAAAAAATTAAAAATGAGACAAACTTTGGAAAATTATGTCTGCCTTTTAGGAAGCTGAGTGCAGCAGATGATATAAATGTGTAATTATAAACAAATATCTTCAGAAAAATGTGAAATGGTTAAAATATTATACACAGCACACATTCAGGAAAAAAAACAAATTAAAAACCAATCAAATGAATAGTTATTAGCTACATTATGTTCTCTCTACTGCTTTACCCATAGGCATTGTACCATTATTGCAGTTATTGTATATCACAAATTACAGACCAACTCCAGTGTTTGCTACCATAGAATTACTGCCTCAGGGAGTGCCAAGTTTTCTGCCATCAGCATTCAGGACACTACCTTGGTGAGGATAACAAAACCAGGCAATCAACAATGTGGAAAAACTGCAGAGAATTATAGCATAAAATATGCTACTTCCAAGCTATCACAAAATCCAAGCCTGTACTTAAACGTTATGAAGTTTCTGGTTCCTAAGTATGTGGAGCCCTCAGCACTGAGAAGCACACTCAAGGGCACATTTACAGGTGCACATGGAAGGTGCACTTGAGCTCACTTCACACTCCAAAGCTGCACGACCAAGGAAGAGAATCACCCAACCGGAGCTGATATACCCTCCTGGAAATCTTCACTTCAGAACTGAACCAACCCAGTCATGATTCTTTTGCTTTGTTGGTGTGGATAGGGGGAAATCATGAAGTGCTACCAACAGCTCTTGAAGGATTCTCTGCCCTGGGGCTGATGAGGAAGTGAAGTGAGTTTTCAAGAAACTGAAGTGAAACAGGGGTTTAGTCTTGTGACTAAGGGCCTTGGAAATCCAGGAGAGCGGCTGGCCCTGAGTAGAGCTGGCTTTTCAGTGCTGTTCTTAAGGCAAATAAATCCCATGTTTATTTGGATGTACTAAATCTTGTTGAATAGAGATAAGACTTCCTTAAAATGTGCAGCTTCAGGCCAACAGCTGTGTAGAAGATAAAAGTCCACAGTCCTATGAATCTCTGAACTCACAAATGAATCCCAGTACCAGGGAAGGGAAGGGAAGGTTTGGGAAGGTTTGGGAAGGTTTGGGAAGGGAAGGTTTGGGAAGGTTTGGGAAGGGAAGGTTTGGGAAGGTTTGGGAAGGGTTCTCTTTAGTTATTAAACAGAAAACTGTATTTTGGCTTACCAGTAAAATCTGTGGAAGTTTAGAGAAAAAGGGCTACTCTCCTCAAAGCATCTATGTATTAAAAAAATATTTCACCTAGCAAATTTCATTTGAGAGTGTATCTACAGAGTGATGCAGAGTACTAATGTGATGTCTATTTTCCTATGAAGCAGCAGTCATCCTGCACACAGAGTGGGAGAGTGTGAGGAGTGAAGCACACACAGAAGTGGGTAAGTGGTACTAGAAACCTGTTCCAGAGTTAGGATTAGCTTGTGCTTTTGCCCTTTATCACTTCATATGTGGCAGATTTCATAAGAAATGTATATAATACATGTAGATAATACATTTCTTTACTTCAAATCAATAAACAATTCTGATTTTTGTGGTGTGTTCAGTCTAAAAGTTGTTGGAAGAGAGAGAGTGGGTTTTTGCTTTCCTCAGAAATGACAAGAATAATTTCTTTCTAGTTTTTGCTGCCGCTGTCACAAGCTACATTATTAAGAAATAGCCATTCTGGATAGTGGAAGGAAAACAAGAAATACTCCCTCTCTTAGGATAACGGTTGCTATTAAATCTAAAACCCCAGAGCTATGTGACGGCCTGGGATGATCTTGCAATATGGTCACTATATCCCTCCTAATGTCTAAGGAGTGATTTTCATGTGTTCAAATCTGCCTTGATTTTTTTCAATATCTGCCACATTACTATGATTTGGACAACTGCATACCTTATGGAACAAGTCTCTGACTTGTAATTTATGTCTCCTTACCTCCTGTGAGTGGAATTCAACAGCCTCAAGTTAGGTACAGATGTCTTTGTATGAGTGACTAAGGATTACACAGATTTATCTTGCCAGTTCACTTCTCCTCCATTCCCAAAGCTCACTTAATGTTTAAATCCATATGTAGAATCGAGATGTAAAGTTTTATGTACTGCTTATGGTGAGGGCTTGGCTTCTAAAGTGCAGCACATTGAATATACCAGGGTACTGCTCACCTAATTATTGCTGAAAACTCTTCAAAAGAAATACAGTGTTATGAATTTCTGCCACTAAGTTTCATACTTGGCAAAGATGGTTTTAACACTGACAGACAATTGTGTCTTTATGATATTTCTGCTGTCCAACAGTGGTTTGATTAATTTCTCAGGCTCTATAAGGAGTGATTCTTTTGCCGGAGCTTGGCCTGGTTCCTAAATTTTCACTAAACAAAGACCAACTCACATCTGATTAGAGTATAAATGCAAGTGAAAAATTAAAATAGCTGTTTTATTCCCTACATGTCCACTTATTTGAAATCAGTAGACTCAGACTCCTCTTTCACATGAAACACAATTAACATTAATTAACAAAACACTACAAATGTAGGACATAGGAATTTGTCTTCTGAAGCTAATGGCAGTTTTGCCATTAATTTCCAAGAGTCACAATTTACATAGTGAACGTTGACTGCCTTCCAGAGCATAGTGGCACAATTCCACACTACATTACAGTGTGGGGTATTGGTCAGAGGCCCACCTGTATGGCCCATTTGTTCCTATAATTCTGAATGAATTGACAGGAAGAAAGATTGAACTGTCGTTGACTTGCAAATCATTATGCTTACCTCCAGGATATGATGTTCCTGACCAAGTACCCGAAATGATGACTATTGCAACTCATGTTCCCTTCTTTTCAGATTTCAGTCTCTAAAATAGTACCTTCTGTGCTATGTTTCAAGTTCTCCTTTCTGAAGATAATTCTGGTGAATTCTTCTGGCATCCCCTTGCTGTACATGAAATTTAGTGGGGAATTTCCTCACTGAGAAGCAAAAGCTGAACATGTCTGTGCTCCAAAATTACCTTACATCAAAGGTGTAGGGCATTCAAGCACATTCATAAACAAGGCAGAAAACCCTTCTGAAGCTTTTAACAGTATAATGTTGAAAAACAAATTGATCTAAGTCAGTTTCTTCTCTTTCTCCTAAAAGAAAACAAAAAAAAAAACAACCCACCACCAATTGTTGGTCTCTCCCTTTTTAAATAACATCTTTATGATTGGATTTTGTCCTAATATTTTACCATTTGAAACTTGGCAGGTAGCAAAATAGGGCTATTCTAAATGCCAAATTAATTTCTTATGTGTACAAAACATGTCATGTCTGAAATGGACCAATGTGCAAATCGAGACTATTTTTGACATTCTGTTGGTCCTAGGTAGCAGTTTGGTAATTAAAAAAAATATAGAAGTCAAATTTACTTAAGTCAGCTGTTTTATCAAACACCTTTTAGAGGAAAAAAAATAAGCAAATGAAAATCTCTAAATAAGAACAATAGTTTATCAGAACCAGAAAACATTTATTGTTACAAATAGGGTATCTAAAAGAAAATTAGGTAGTACCTTCTATAGCAATGCAGCACTCGAATGTAATAAAATTGATGAGCCCATATAATAAAATTTATGGAACTAAGGTGAATTCAATTTATTTGAATATACTCAGTTATGTTTTTGTTTATTCCCCTGGCAGATGTTTAATTTACAAACCAGGCAATTACTACAGCTCTTCCAAACAAATAAGAACAGATTAGTCAAACGTTCACATCAGTTTTTATGTTTATCATTAGCTTTATGATACATCATGAATATTCAGTGTTAAGAAAAAAATATCATTATGATACCTGGAAAACTTGAAAACGATGTTTTGCATCTCCAAATGGTGTTTAGTCTTGTTTGAAAAAGCTGCTAATGTATGTTACTATGAGCTGGGTTTACGTGTTAATAGGGATTGCTCAAATATCTTCCTGATGTTTCACATAGATTAGCTTTGCATTCACAATGCTTTAGTGTGGATGTGTCCAACTTTGTTATATTTTCCTTATATAAATACAGGAATTTTGGTTTCACTTCCAGAGAGAATTCTTGAAACTGAAGTATGGTTTATTTTAACAAGACAAAGTAAACCTACCTAAAAAACTATCTCTTCCTCTCCCAGAACAAATGAATGCCTAGAAATCAGTCTTAAAGTATTAGGTAAAATCAGTGTCATGCAGTTGGCCTTTGGCTTTTTTTATGTTTTCTGAAATATATCCCATGGTAGAAGGATATCAACAGAGATGCCATGATGCATGCTCCATACTTGCTATGAATGCTTACTGGTTGAAGAATAAGAAGCTATTACTCAGCAGTTTAGTGTTTTGGGGTTTTTTCTTATTGCTAAACTAACAGGAAAGTCATAGGAAAAAAGTATAGCGCCTATCATGGAAGGTGTGTGCATACATGCACACATGTGCATGAGCACAGACATGTCCTAGGAAGAAAAGGTATCTCATTGTCTTTAAATGAATTACAATCTGATGAGTTTTATATTAGAAAAACAGAAAACAAGCTGCAGTTTCTTCTCCAAATTCCTGTAATATTCATAATTTGCTTCAATCAGTTTCACAATGTGTCATTTTCATTAATTGCAAAGCTAGGAGAAGGTTTTAGGGTTAGATCAATTTACTAAGATGAATTCCTGTGGGAATATTCTCAGTAGGAGTATGTTTTGCAGTGGAAGATGTATGAAATGTAAAAGAATTCACTGGAAAACAATCATTTATTGTCAGAGGTGATTGCTACTGTAAAAAATTAGTCTTTATTCACTTGGTTGATAACAAAACTCTTTGTTGACAACACCAATCTCTAGACAATAACAAAATAGCATCTGCTTCCTCTTCATTAGTTTCAGTACAAATTTGATTAGAAACTTTAGCTTTAAAAATAATTTCACAATAAACTTGTGTAGCATTGTTTTCTAGCCTTTGGGTTTATGACATTACAAGATTCTTTGTATGTGAAAACTATTTTTTTTCCTTTTCTTACCTCCCAGGTTCTAAGTAGAATTTCTAAGACCTTTGCTGCTACAAAAATAAAAATAAAAGGGTGATGTCTGCATCAGAAGCATTGAAACAGGCTGCTCAAGGATGTGGTTGAGTCACCATTCTTCGAGGTGCAGATGTAGCACTCAGGGACATGTTTTAATTGTAGACTTGGCAGTGTTAAGTTTGTGGCTGGACTCAACGATCTTAAAGGTCTTTTCTAATCTAATGATTCTATGCTTCTATTCTATGATTTACTCAATACACATATATAAATGCTATGTAGTGCACAGCTGCACTACATAGCATTTATATATTCTTCCTGGAGCAAATATAGTTGGCTGAAGTGATTTTCTTGCTTAAACTGAAACCTGAGGATTTCCAGGACAAAAAACTCTTTCCAATTCTTACTGAAACCCTCCTCCTTCCTCTGACAGTTCCAATAAATCGTTTCTCAATTTCACAGAGAATTTCACAGTGAGGAAGGTATCTTGTTAATAATATATCACGACGTTGAGAGGTAGATCTGAAACATTAGCACCACATTATGCACATAGCCATAACATCAAAAAGGAGGAACTGTGCTGATAAATGAGTGCACGTAACTGTTGGATTTCCTCTGGAAGAAAGTAAGCCACTCTAATGAGAAACAGTTCATTGGCAATTTAATTTTCAGTTGATAGTCATGTGTGAGTTCATGTACATCTCATGCATTCCGAGAGTAAGTACATATTATTCTACATGGAAAAAACATATGTATACATACTGACAGATGAGAATATGTACAAGTTTATAAAAGACCACAGATAAAAATCACACCACAAATAATGCCAAGTCACAGTGTGAGATTGAACTGGGGAGGGTTAAACATTGATCACCAACTTTGTTCCACAACTCACTGCTAATTATTCTAATACTATAACCACTCCCATAGTTTCAGTCTGTTTCCATGGTATCTGAGCCTCTGAACACTATAAAAATGATCAATTACTTAGAACGTTTTAATGAAGAAAATGCAAAGGTTGTGAAGCTAAGCGCTCCTGTCAAGAAATTAACAGTCAAGGTTGCTTGCACAATCTTAAGTCTTGCCCTTTATGAATATATATTATAGATTTTACCTGCAGATTGCTTCTTAATATATTTCATAGTTTCCTCCGTGCTGCATATTTCAGTCTTCTGCAGTGATAATGTGCTATCCATTGAATAAACTATTTTTATTTTGTTATTTATGCAACCTGACTCTGACTGGAACACATTAGTTTAACATTTCACAGTTGTTTCTGGAACAAATACCATTAGCAATGTAATTTTTAGCACTTTCTTTCAATGTAGCTAGGTTGGTTTCTTTCCTTGTGATTTGCCCTCAGTTTTCTTCCTCTTAAGACTTGATATATTTCCATTAAAGAACTGAATTATATTCACAAATCTTTTTGTCAATTATTTATTCAAAAAATCCGTCTTTAGAATGTAGACAGCATATTTAGCTGTGGCATTCCATCAATACGATGGTCAGAGGTAATGCCACTTCTTTTTTCCTACATAATATCCATCTGCTTATACACCCAAGGAACGTGCTAGCTCCTGCAGCACGTCATTGCCAGGGAGCAAAGAGGTTGCTCTCCTGCAGCGAATATACTCTATATAGAGTGATGTATTAGCAATGAAAAGAGAAAGAATGAAAACACAAAAACATTCTGATCAGTATAGAGGTTTTGCCTGTTCTCTCCAAAGAACTCTGATTTAATTTCATGTATATCGAGCTTTATCCCAGATGACTCAAATCGCTGAAAGATTTTTTAATTGAATGGGTCAGCTGTATGGTTAACTCTTTGGGGAAAGACTGCAGTGTGTAAAATGCATTGAAAAAAAATACAGTTTTCATTAAAAGAGCTTAATGACCTGTGCAACCTCAAATCTTAAAATCTCTTCAATTTGGTCTCTGGTTTCAGATAGTCCCCTTCACAACAGGGGGTTTGATACTTCAGCGATAGTACTTTTTTTTTCTCTGGCTGCCATGCTCTGCAGGTCTTATCAGGGACAGGATGGACATACAAAGCCAGTTTCCAGACAGTGCTGGTCAGTGTAGTGTCTTAAAGTATGTGGAGCTATAATGAATGCCATTAACTGTTCCATAATCTCTACATTTTCCTCTGGAGATTAGAAAAATTATCTCATTTCTGTAGTGCTCACTGTTTGCAATGTTATTACCGCTGTGGCTAGTTTCACACTGGGTAATGTGTTAGCTTTCCTTGACTAGAGATCTCAGTACACATCGTGGTGCTTAAAGCCAGAATCGTTTAATGGCTGACCAATGTGAGTAAGGAAATTTCAGTCCAGTATTGCTCATGAGATGCTGAAACTGAAACAGCTCTTTAGCATTGATGGCCATCATGTATGTTCTCTTCTAACTATCTTGTTGAAAATGACTATAGGAAAATTTATTAGACCGTGACGCAGGTATCCCTTTCCCCACCAAAGGCACTTTGTAGAAGCTGGGTTTCATCTTTCCCATTAAACTATGTGAACAATCCTAAGGCAACAGAGAAAAATCAAACAGCCTTTTTCATGACTCTGTGTATCAAGCCCTCTGAACAAGCTGACCCTCAAGCAGCTGCCAGGTATCCAATCTGGCTGCTGACCCATCCACCTGTTCTCTGCTCTGTACCAGGCTCCTGCTGACTGGCTCACAAAGAAATGGTCAGGTGTTGGCTGCCTGCTGGCCTGGCCACATGTTGGCTGCCAGCTACCAGCCTCCTGCTGCCCTGTTCACCTGCTGGCATCGTGCTGCTTTCCTGATGCCCCAAATCCCCTGCTGAGTGGCAGGTGGTATCCTTTCACCCTGTTCACCTTTTTATACATTTCTAAATGCATGACTCTGCTTTTTTATACACATGTACACACACTTATGCACAGACTCACATCTTCCCTGCTCCTCTTCCTGCTTTTTTCCTGTCCATGAGTCTGTTTGAATAAGCTGCTGTGGGGCAGCAGGTTCCATTTAATATCCCAGCTGCACACTGACATTATCACTGGTGTCAGTTTGTAAGCACATCTACAGTAATTGTTGCTGAGACAGCAGGTTTTGCTGTGAGATTCAGTAAGCCCTGTGATTCTTTCCACACAAGAGCTTCAGAAGCAATGCTTTGAGTACTTGCAGGTTTTTGATTCCCTGTAGAATCCAAACAGTACCTCTGGGAAATTTCCACTCTGTGTACCTCAGAATACAGATTTCTCCAATGAACACAGCTATTTAGAAAGGAAATTAAAGCGAACTAAAACAGATCTCATTGAATAAACAGTCATTGCCATTTTTTTTTATTGCTGACAAAATAAAAAAAAAACAAAACAAAACACACACACAACCTGCTGTGTTCCACAGACCAATAAACTCATCAAGTTGAATGGCCTTTATCCTGAGAAGCTACATTCTACAGTGAAAATAGGAGCTGATTTAAACTTCTCTTGCCATGGACACAATTGTGTATGAAGTAGTAAAGTGAAAAGGAGCAAAAGTGTTAATTTAAGGTATGCAGCTTGAACATGAGTATTAACATTAAATTGAATGTCCTTTCTTTGTATGAAATCCAAGTTAAAATCTTTGCCTGCGCACTAATACAATCGTAAAATCATTTACATTGGAAAATACCTTAAAGATCATGAAGTCCATCTGCCAGGTCCACCGCTAAACCATGTCCCTATGTGCCACATCTACATCTCTGAAATACCTCCAGGGATGGTGACTCCACCACTCCCTGGGCAGCCTGTTCCAGTGCTTGACAACCCTTTCAGTCAAGAAATATTTCTTATTATCCATCTTAAACCTCCCCTGCTGCAACTGGAGGACATTTTCTCTTGTCCTATTGCTTGTTACTTGTGAGAAGAGACTGACCCCCCACCTTGCTACAAGTTTCTTTCAGGTAGTTGTAGAGAGTGATAAGGTCTCCCCACAATATCCTCTCCAGATCGAACAACCCAGTTCCCTCAGCTGCTCTTCATGAGATGTGTGCTCTAGGCCCCTGACCATCTTCACTGCTCTTCTTTCGACACACTCCAGCACCTCAATGTCTTTCTTGTAGTGAGGTGCTCAAAACTGAACCCAGTATTTTAGGTTCAGCCTCACCAGTGACAAATACAGGAGGAAAATCTCTTCCCTAGTCATATGCAACTAATGTGTTGCACAATATTCTGTAGATGAAATGAACACCCCACACAGTTAATATGCTAAAACCATTGTACTGATTGTGTTTTGAAAGATACTTTAGGCCCAAAGACAAACTTGCTTCAGGTGACACATGCATAACTACACCACATATGCTGTGGAAATCTATAGCACTTCTTGCAGAGTGAAATACTGCCGAACATGACAATGAGCAATGGGAATCATATTCAAAGGCTAGATATGGGAGAATATTTAATACTGGACTGCAATATGTATAATATTTCATGCTGCTTGTAAATGTGATTGATTTCAGATACAAAGTTTAAGCCGCACATTGGGAGATTAGTATTTTGGCTAGCTGGCCATTACTGTAATTTCTGATAAGAACCAATTTAATTAACTTATGTGATTCCAAGTGTATCTAGAGCTACAGGAATGGTTAGAAAAGCTTTCAAGGGCACAGCAAGCACAGACAATTTAAAAATATTCGATCAGAACTTAAAGTATGAAGTTTCTTTAATTCTACTTGTAGGGCTGTTTTTTTGGTGGTTTTATTTTTGTTGTTGTTGTTTGTTTTGTGCTTTGTTTGTTTTGGGTTTTTTTTATTAGTGCTTTGGTGTTTTTCTATGTTCAGTTGAGGGAAGAGGTTTCATAGGTATTATATTTATTGGTCATCAGATGGATTTGTTCACATACTTCAAGCGTGCCAAGCGTGGAGGAAAATACATCCACTCAGTCTTGTGGAATTTTATAGTATGAACATAGATAATGATCACAGCCTTGATTCAGTGGTAAGGCTGCAAGAGTCAAATTTATAACAATCTCAGAGTTAATATCAAGTAGTTTTGCACAAAGAGCTATCACCTTGTGTAAACAGTACTTGGAAGAAGGTCTTACATGCTGGATGAGAAAAAAAGAAGAATGGAGTGCAAAGTTGCAAGAAACTGGCCACATGCTGAGTCATGCAGTCAAAACTTGTCGGTGCCTGGGCAGCTTTCCATCTCTGCAATCACAGTGAATTTATGGTTGTCGCCTCAAGATGCTCTGTTGTGGATGTAGACAGGACCATCTAAGCTTAAAAATGTGAAGCTCTGTAATCTCCCTGAATTGGTGTCTCTGTCTGACAGATTTGTTTACATGTGTTTTACGAGGCAGAAGTCACCTAGAGTGCAGAAGCAGCTGCTTTAATCAGGTAGAGACAAATGACTGCTTTAATGACCAGGGCATTATGACCATTTATTCATTGCTTTATTCCACATCCAGAAAAGCTTTTTAAAGGCATCGGTAAGGGAACTGAAGCTACTTTTTACTGGATGTTGTGATGGGAATTAAAATTTTCTTAAACATGACCTCTGAGAATTACTTTGCACAAGTCATCTCTGACTAAACTTTTTTGACTGTTCATTTAACATTTACAACTAAATATTAAATAGAATTTTGGCAAACTGTAATATCACCTCTAACTAAAACTGGTATTTGTGTCATTTAAAAAAAAACAAACAAACCAAGAGATAAGAATCTTGCTTGAATAATTTATTAATCTTTAAACAGCTATTATTATATAAATTGCAAAATGTTGCTGTCTACGAGGAAACCCCAAACCCTCACAAAACTGTGTGTTTTCTTTCAAAAAAACATGTATCTTATGAATTTATGAAGTTTTCAGTCATGGCAAATTTGGGATTTTCTGCATTATATTGCTCCTTTTACAAAGCTGTGGTAAGACACTGGCACTTGTTCTTTCAGCCAATTGAGAAAAAAATAAAGCTGGAACTAGGAATCATAGCATAGTTTGGGTTGCAATGGACCTGTAAAGGTCATCTAGTCCAACTCCCTTGCAGTGAGCAGGGCCATCTTCAACTAGATCATATTGCTCAGAGCCCCATCCAAGCTGACCTGGAACGTTTCCAGAGATGCAACATCTAGTGGCCCTCTGAGCAATCTGTTCCACCACTCTCATCATAAAAAAAAATTCTTCCTTACATCTAGTCTAAATCTACCCTCCTTTAGTTTAAAACATCACCCTTAGTCCTATCACTACAGACTCTGCTAAAAAGACTATCTCAAACTTTTTATAGGCTCCTTTTAAGTACTGAAAGGCCACAATAAGGTCTCCCCGGAGACTTCTCCAGGCTGAACAAGCCAGTCTCAGCCTTTCTTCACAGGTGTTCCCATTCTCTTATGATCTTCAGTGTCCTCCTTGGGACCCATTTCAACAGGTTCATGTCTTCTGCTGAGGTCTCCAGAGCTGAACACAGGACTTCAGGTGGGGTCTCACTGGGGCAGAGTAGGGTGGCAGAACAACCTCTCTCAACCTGCTTTGACACAGCCCAGGATACAGTTGGCTTTCTGGGCTGTGGACACACATTGTTGGTGCATGTGCAGCTTACCATCCACTAGCAGCCCAAAGTCCTTCTCTGCAGTGTTACTCTCAATCCTTTTATCTCTCAGCCTGCATTTACACTCAAGGTTGCCCCAACCCAGGTGTGGGACCTTGCACTTGGCCTTGATGAACCTCATGAGGTTCACATGGACCCACTTTTCAAGCTATTCCAGGTCCCTCTGGATGGTATCCCATCTCTCAGGAAAAAAAGTGACTATATACCCAAGTCCTGCTGTCCATATATTTTTTTTGTTAGAGATAAATTAAATTTCCAAGCAGTAATCTAAAAAGTAAAAATAATCCCCAAACCTCTATTACTAATATTATATGTTAGAAAGAACTCTTTTCAGTTTTTGAGTTCAGAATTTAGCCTTTTGCCATTTGAATCTCAAATTTACACAAGCAATCGTATATACCACTACTTGTATATACTCACCTCCTCTCACTCATATTGGCTGACAGTGAGCAAAGATTACTGTCTGTGTAGAATGCATGAAAATAATAACCTCGTTCTAATTTATGACTGCAAAATTGAACAGAAAAAAAAAAACAAACATGAAAAAAGCTCTAAGCAAATGATCTTTAAATGTGTACATGATGTGCATATATGCATATAGTAAAGATTAGGTAGCCTGATCTCACTGCTGTTAAAGCCCACTATTGCACATGTGTTGGTGATTCTGTACACAACAGAAACAATGCAGTAGATCCTTAAATATTAATGAGAACTAGCTGTTACAGTGTCTTGCTGCAGTACCTCCCACTGTCTCCACAGATACAGAGAGGTATTCGATTTGAAGACACGAACTGACGAAAACCAGAACAATGTCTCCATGCCGCCCCCACTTCTAACTACCAAAATATGTACTTGTAGTGTGTCATTCTAGATTTTTAATTTTACTTGTTATTGATTGCCAGTATCATTTGATATTTTTCTTTTTTAACTGTGAAATAATAAAAATTATTTTTAAAAACAAAGTTTCAGAGTGGTTTAGAATTCACATCTCTGTTCATGCTCATTCTCCCTGTTCATCTCCATGAACCTTACAATAGTTATAATCACCTTATGCACACCTACACTGGTTCTCCATCTCCATGATGCTCAATGATGCCTAATGATAGCACAAGGGGCAATGGGTGCAAACTGGAGCATAGGAGGTTTCAGGTAAACATAAGGAAGAACTTTTTCACAGTGAGGGTGACAGAGCACTGGAACAGGGTGCCCAGAGAGGTTGTGGAGTCTCCTTCTCTGGAAACATTCAAAACTCATCTGGATGCGGTCCTGTGTGACCTACTCCAGATTCCTACAGTGGCAGGGAGGTTGGACTAGATGATCCTTTGAGGTCCCTTCCAACCCCTAACATTCTGTGATTCTGTGATTCTGTGACCTCTAAAGGCTTTAAAAGTTGACTGATGCTCTGTCACTACTAATCTAGACTACCTGTATGCTATTCCTCTCTCAGTGGATTTTTCTTTTTAATGGTAAAGAATTTATTTTTAGCATAGGATAGCTGAGAGACAGAAGTGTCTTCGAAAAAAGAGACAAAGGAAAAGATCACCATTCAATATTTTAGCAGCAGTACTGCGGGAGAAAACTTACGCTCGTAAATTTATACCTGATTCTCAGTGGATCTTAATCAAATGTTGTAGATCTGTTGTGCTTGGCTTCTGGGTTTGTAATGAAAACAGCTTTGTGTAGACAGAATTTAGATTAAAATCACATCCTTTTTTTCCAGATAATATTCAGAGTTGTCATTTCAGCAGACAGTGAACCTAAACTCGTTTGTAATAGAAACACAAAAATATTGTATTTGATAACAAAGACTGTGATGCTATTGAAATGTAACTTCAGTAAAATGGAGCATTTTCTTTCCTGCTCACACACAATGAAAGGTGTGCTTTCCTTTGAATGCTCCCTATTCTTTCACCCTCCCATCCCTTGAGGGTCTGCTCTCTGCTATCTGGAAATCTAGAATGGAAGGTCAAAAATTGCATCATCAGGAATATAAAATAAGAATCTTTTATCTGCAGATTAATATTCAAATGGTCTGCATTGTTTCTTGGCATTTTAAAATGAGAGCCTCATCGTATCCTGAGAATTTCTTTAATGAATTTTTCTGGCACGGAGACTCTTCTATGCTTGAAGGCTTTTTTTTTTTTTCTTGACTCCCAGGGTAAAAAGACTCTCACAAGGTTACAGAAGGATGTAATGACATGATGTAACCAGCTCTTAATAAAGGACAAGTATTGAACTGGCTGAGAAACCAAGCAGGACGATTCTTGTGGAAAGGAGATGTGTCGGCTCTTCCTCAATTTCCTTCTCTGTAGCAGCCACAATGTCTGTCCTGGGTTCTGCCATTCTGCTTCTCAGATGTCTCTGAAGTGCCAGTCCTTGGGATATTTACAGACAGACCTGGGCTGGCCACACACTACTCAGCACCCATCCAGAAAGTGAAAGGTCATTGAGCGGTGCTGCAAGTGTGGAAATGCACCCCTGAACTGTGCGAGCAGCCTGAACTGGCACTTTGCTCCTGCAGGACACTGAGCACTGCCTCATGATCACCCTCAGTGACTAAAATCAACAAGCCCTAGAAAAAGAAAAGGAAGGTGCTACTTCCTGGAAATTGCATTCATAAAGTAAAAGCCAGAAGCAGGAGGTAAAGCAAATTTTATGTTGGAATCTTAAGTTTGATTGTCTTATTTATGTGAATATTTATGAGGATCAAGTTATAACATCTGTATTTACTTGACCTCTAACAATAGATATTCTCACTATACCCTTAACCATTTTCTCCACTGCTGTTACTGTTTGCCTGTAAATGTACCTACTTTTCTGGTTGCTACTGGAACATGAACATCATTCATGATACAGTTAAAAACTCTCTTTAGGCTTTTAGCTTAAATGTATCCAGGATAGTCTATGTTCATTTGCCTTTTCACCACAGTTATCTATTTGCATAAGTATCACACTTTCAGTATTTTGTTGAAAACAAGAAGCTGTATCTCATTTAGGCTCATTTCTAGGCTTACTAAGCAAATATGGTTTAGGGTCCTCACAAGACAGACTCTCCTTCTCCCCAGGACTATGCGTTTCCCTACTAGTTTGTCCATCAAAGTTCATTTTTCTGTATTCAAAATACTTTCTGATCATGTCAATTCACAGAATCATAGAATCATAGAACAGCCCAGGATGGAAGGCACCTCAAAAGATCATCTGATCCAATCTTCCATAGGAAGAGGAGTGCAGATGCTGTTATCTAGCACCCTGTCCAGTTGTCCTTGAACACGTCACTCCAGTGAATGATTCTTCTTACTGTAAAAAATTTCTTTCTTATATCGAGATGAAACCTCCTCTAGTATAATTGTGCCCATTGTTCCTTGCCTTCACCATGTGGCTCTCTGTGAAGAGAAAGCCTCCATCCTCTTTGTAGTTGCCCTTTAAGTACTGGAAAACTGTGATGAGGTATCCCCTGCATGATCCTTCTCTCCCCCAGAAAAGACCTAACTCCTTCAGCTGACAGATTTAATTTACAAAAGGATGACTAGAATGTATTCAGTTTCATATATTTCTTCTTTTATGGCTAGCAAACTCTATCTATGGCTTTATTATTTCTATTCATTCTTCAGAGAAGGTTTTGTATCACAGTCTCTGACTGTTAAGAGACACTAACAAATGCAAAACGAAAAAAGTTTAAAGAAAATCTATTACTTCTTATTCGCAACACTGAAAAGTCCTGAAAAAGTCCTAAAATAGACCTTGAGCCTAGACTATAAAGGCTACGGATATTCAAAGAATGGTCTAAATCTTCCCAAAAAGGTTACAAATAATCAGTTTTTGAGTGCAAGACACATGAGTCTCTCATACATATGGAGACAAATGAGAACTGCTCAGACTAAGCCATTTCTTAATGCTAATTTTCCTTGACCATATTACCACTTTTTTCCATCTAATTTTTCTACATCAAACATTTATTCCAAAGACGTTATTTGAGCATGCAGAGATGTACCTACTGCTCTGATAGTTATTTTCAACATATAGAATAACCAGTATGTATTTCCAATGCATCTATTTATATTTGCATTAATATACTGAACAATATTTGTCAGTTTTACTTTGGCCATAAAGACATCATTACAGGATTTGGAGGACATACGCTTTAATATTAAATGGAAATAAAAAAGCATTAATGTAACATTTAGTCAGAATAATCAAACATACACAAGTAAGGAGACTCAAAATATGAGTGTATACTGTGCTAACTCAATTCCGATCTCATCCTGTAATTTTACATCGTGCATTATTCAGGTTCGTACTTGGCGGTAAAAAAAAACAGTGCAAAACACAGTTGTTCAAGTAGGCTATGTGCTAGAGTAATTTTGCTTCACAAACAAGATGAGAGCTAAAAAGGTTCAAATCCAAAAGGTTAAAACCAGATTAGAAAATGGAGTTCAGAATCTCTATAGGAATTAGATTTTATGAAATTAGGTGTCTGGATCATTCCTAGGAGGTTTCTGCCCAAGCTGTCAGACAGCTTATATTTATAAAGCTCCCATGCAAAGCTTGAAAACACAGTGTTGGTTTTTAGATAATCTGAGTTTTCTCAAATGTCTTTGAATTGAATACGCAGAGTGAAATGTAGCCTTTAACTTCTTAGAAAACATTGTAGTATCACCTTCTTTTACGCCTTAGAAGTAATTACCCAAGAATACTATCTTGTAATAGGAACAGGTTAGTTTCAGTAAAGTCAAATCTTCTTTGAATATTATCGCATCACAAATCTAATCAAAATTACCTCTGCTTAAAAATAACAAATATCTAAAACTCACTTAACAGATATAGGGCTTCAATTGCCCATATATGTAATCAGTAGCAGTTTAGATGCCCTGGGATATTTTCCTTCCTTCTCAGGTGATTCTTTACAGCAGCATGAGTTTTAAACAGGTCCCAGGTCATATCCGTCAGCCCTTTTGCATGTCTCTAATATCCTGGAGCATTTGCAGAGATTTCTTCACACTGGCACAGCATGAATCCTTCACTGGGTGGTAAACTTATCTTAGGACAAATTCTTACAACCAGCCTTTGTTCTTTCAGATATTCTTATTTTAAGTTTTAGGATGAGATTCATATCACTTGTTTTGGAAATTGTTTGATAGGTATCTTAGGCTCAGTCTGAAAGGAAGACTAGATGTTTCAAAGAAGCTTGAACATTTCCATACAACATTCTTTCTCACACAGCAGCATGCATACAAAAAGCACTGACAGTTTTCTAAACACTTTTGGGTCTGTGTACTTGAGAAAGCCAATGCACCTTTACTCACTCCTCAGACTTATTTAAGGCTTAATACTATGTGAGTATTTTCCTTTTATGTCCTCTTTCCCTGCACGTAATCAGTAACAGAACTGTGGCGTTGAAGGGATACTAAAAAAGGACATGGTAGAGCTAAATTCTCTGCCCTCACAAATGGACTCATTCTGATTAATTCCGCGGAAATTGCTTCACTGATTCAAACTGTTATTCTGGAATGATATTGGTGTATATGTGACTAGCATGTAATCCAGTATTTATTGTTTGTGCACGTACTGCAACAAACAGCATGGAGATGTTACTGCTCTATATGAAGGTACCATAGAATATTAAGTCACCTAATAGACTTGTAACTTCATGATCTGTAGAATATTTAGATAACAGTAAACAATTTTATTTTTTTTTTTAAATCAAAGTGCTAGTGTCTGCTTTTACTATTGTCATCTACCCTTCTTGTTCAAGGAAACATAATTTTCTCCTGTAAGACAGCAGACTTTCTGCCTCAGGCTGAGCATGAATCAACAACAAATGTTATAGCACATACTATAATTTTATAAGCTATCATGTTGTGGAAAATTGAGTTGAAGCTATAATATATGATGAAGTTACTATTCCTCCAAGGAAAGACTCAGTAATGGGCAACTTCAGGAGCTTTTGAATGATTTTAATATTCCTGGACCTCTGAAGTAATAGAGGTGTCCAAGAAACTTCTGCTGGAGAAACAACCAAATAAATATCATTTCCTCCCACAAAATCAGTTTAGTTAGATGTGCTTAGGAAAGCCTGGAATGATACCATTCTAACTCATAAGAGTCATATTTAAATGTATCCGTAAAACAGTTTAATAAAATAGATTGAGCAGCTATGCTGGAAATATATTACTGTGCTTTATGGAACTGTTTTTGCATATGTTGTCATTTATAATAATATTTTATTATAAGAGGAAAATTTAGATGCATCTGTGTCATTACCAGTTTGGTAAGAGAAACAGAAAAGTTATTTCAGCCTAGCCTAGCCTAGAGAGTGGAATATCATCACTTCATTAAGACAATTAGGTTTATATCTATTTACCAAAGACTGCACATGTGCTAATTATATGGATCTATTGACTACCATTTTCTCACTCTCAGACTTCGTACAACCTGTCATTACAACCTGTTATTATGCATTCCTTTACATGAAATCCAAATGTAAATGTTATGTAAGAATTATATTTGCCTGAAACACTTTAGCAATATTTCAGTTTTGATTGAAATAAGTCAGCGTTGAAACAATTCACAGCTGAAAAATGATTTCACTAAAACATTGCTAATAGCTAATGCAGAAACATTTCACAGAGACTTTTCAAGTTTCATTAAAACCAACCCAGGAGGATTTCATCCTGGACTCTCTTTTTTTCACGTATTCCATACCTGATGACATGAGTGCTGACCTGAGCTACATCTGCATTTAGAGCTCTTAATTTTGTATTAGGGGAACCTAACCTCAAAACGCCTTGAAGCACAGTAACAAGTTTGAGATGGGTCAAGGTCCAAACCTGCACCTCCATCAATAAAAAAACACACTCCGCAATTAGAGGAGCTGTGACCTAAAAGCTTTCTCTTATGAAGAGATGGAAATCTATTTGTGAAGTTACCCCTTTTTTAAAATGGGGAAAAAAGGAAAATCTCAAACCAATGGCCCAGCAATAGCAAAAAATATTTTCCTTTTCATTCCAATTAAAAGAATATTCTGATACTTTGATGTCTGCTGTAGAATTCAGTACTTGTACTCTGGCCATCTGTAATAGCAATCACAACAGAAAAAAACCCAATAAAATAATAAAAATAAATTGAGAACAGAAAAATTACTTTGGCTGCAAGTCATATTAGTTAGCCTTAGCTCTCAAAGACAACAGGTTATCATGTTCAGTGGAGTTTACAGAACTATGCAATTTTTAGGTCAATGGACATTTCTCACTCTCTGAAGCAGTTCTGTAGGATCTTTAACTCTGTGACAGATATGCAGCTTGCAACCTGTGGCTGATATTCCTACTATTGTTCCCTGTATTTTGGTGATTTGTTTTATCTGAATTCCACAAAGCAGCAGTGTCAAAAGCATACCAGGTATTCTCAGAGAGAGGATCAGCTTCACAGCTCCTTACAGATTACTTTTGCCCCTCTAACGTGCGGCCACATGCCCCAAGATATGTGTTAAGTATCACCTCTGTTTGAAAGTGTTATGTGTCAGAGATAAAGTGATATATCCTGCAGTTGTTGCCATAGTACGGTAGTCCTATCTGCTCCAAGATCTCAGAACAAGTAATATCAATAAAAAAAAATGGATCATCAGTTAACTGTTTTTGGCTATAAGGTGTTAATTTTGAGGAGTGCATAATGAAAGCTAATTTCCAGTTTTGAGAAGTATCTATTTTTACTGTGTTTCACTAGCTCTAATGGCTAATAACTGGTAACTTCTTTTTTTCATTGACCACAACATAATGAGTTCCCCGTCATCAGAGTACACTGCAGTTCGAGTTCCTCTCTGAGGAGCGCAGTTGAATGAAAACAAATGGATCTTCCGAATCCAAGAAAGAGAGTAATTAATACCCAAACAGGATTAAAAAGCTGCATAAAAAAGAAATACTTTAAGTGACTTGTTTAATTAATTTGTCTAGTTTTCATGACAATAGCATCAATCATAAAGGATTAATTTGATATTAATGCAGATGTGACTTATTTGTATTGGAACTCCTTTGTAATTCAGTATTAGCTAAATGTACCATTAAAAGGAAGTGTTACTCAAAAAAAAAAAAGCTTGGGTTAGTGAGTTTCAGTTTACTTCATATTCTTCTTTTGCCATTGGAGAATATTTCTAGCTGAAAAAAAAAATGAAAGGTTTAAAGCTGTTAAGGAGGCATAAAATGTATCCATTTGCAAATTTAATATTCCTTAAATTGGTCAGATTTTGCCCTTTCATAATCTAAATCCTGAAGAATTATCTACAATAGGTTGTATTTAGACCAATCAAAGCAGTAAAAGTGCATTAAGTTGTTGCAATGTGTGATCAGCACTGAATTTTGTGCCACATGCACTCTCTAGTCAGCTTCTTTTCTTCTATAATAGACATATATTTTTGTTTCCTTTCTGTAAAAACATATAGAAAAAAAATATATTTATCTAAAATAGATGCTCGGAATTGTCAATACAATACTTCACAGTTGAGTCAAATTCCTATTATATATGGATTATAACAACTTTTTCAAGCAATGAAGGCCAAAATTTTTAGTCATGTAACTCAGCATCTTTTCAGTTCCTTTAGTGGAACTGTACTAATGTGTAAACCATTTCTCTAGTGTTTTTAGTGTTTGAAGTGTTAAAATTCATTTTAGTTGAACACTAAATTATGACTGCATAGGCTCTACTTCTTATCTTATTAGCATATATAAAGGGAATGTATTTAATCCTACAAGATTTTGGGATGGATCTGCTAAAGCCAATGTTGGAAAAAAAAATTAAATTCTCTTTTCTTTTTCATTGCAGGAAGAATGATCTTATACGAAATAAGACTGGTTATTAGGATGTTTAAAACAGACTAAGGTTTGATTTCTGCTTGTTGCTTGAAGGTTGTATCATACATCCATTTAATAGTCAGTGGTCAGTATATACAAATAAAAGGCATTGTATACTGAGTCTAATAGCAAGGGCTGTGGCTTCGATTTTGGGCACCTCACTACAAGAAAGACATCGAGGTGCTGGAACATGTTCAAAAGAGAGTAAAAAAATTAGTCAAGGGTCTAGAACACAAGTCTTATGAGGAGAGGATGAGGGAACCGGGGTTGTTTAGTCTGGAGAAAAGGAAGCTGGGTGAAGATCTTATTGCTCTCTATAACAACCCAAAAGGAGGTTATAGCAAGGTGGGGATCAGTCTTTTCTCACCAGTAACAAGCAATAGGACAAGAGGAAATGTCCCCCAATTGCACCAGGGGAGGTTTAAGTTAGATGTTAGGAAAATCTTCTTCACCAAAAGGGTTCTAAAACACTGGAACAGGTTGCCCAGGGAAGTCGTGGAGTCACCATCCCTGGAGGTATTTCAGAGATGTAGATGTGGCACTCAGGGACATGGTTTAGTGGTGGACCTGGCAGTGTGATCTTAATGGTCAATTTCCATAAGATGATCTTAAAGGTCATTTCCAACCAAATCAATTCTATGATTGTATATTCACCTGCATTATCCTTCAAGGACATCTCTTTGCTGAGTGTGCAAGTCTGATTCAACAAGTCTTTTCATGAGAGAAGGATTTTATATCAGTTCAAGTAGGGTTCTGTGTATGCCAAATGGTAAGGACAAGGAATCAGGCTAAAGAAAAAAAATCAGGATTTGTTTATATTCATATTTAATGCATTACCCTTTGCTAATTCATGTGGTCATCTTTTGTCGTAAGATTGTTTTACCACATGCTTTTCACATTTGCAAAGAAATGGCCCAGGCAACAATGTACAAATATGTACGTCAGTCACTATGTGTTTATTTAGATGGTACTTACTACAGTGATTTCTCACAATTACTTTCCTAAGGGAAGTTCAAAGACTGAGACATGTTATGTCCTAAGAAAAATCTGTGTGAATAATGGCACCCTGCAAAACAACTACCCAAAGGAGCGGTTCCTAGAAAAAGAATCTGCCATGTGAGTGTCACAGTACCAAACACAAGGAACAGTACCTGCTGGAAGATGGACGGCTGGATGGGAATGTTTGTGCAGTTTTCTGCCTCTTAAAAAGTCTCCACTGTGAGTTTCACATTTGATAAACGGATCATAAAATTTAAGTTTTTAGTTTAAAATAATTATTTCAAGAACCTAATTTATCTTAGGTTCCTTTTATAATCTGTAGTTAAGAGGGAGACATTAGCTGAGCTGTTATGGAGGGTTGGGCTCAGAAGTTGCAAGTCTTTCAGATATTAGATGTAAGAAAAACCTTCCCTTGAGCTCACATTGGAATGAACTGCTCTTGTGAGGTGTGTTTGGTTTCTGCTTGGCAACAGATGAAGCCTCTCAGTGAGGTACTGATTTTAGGTCAAATGAATTGTGATTTCATATGTAAACGTTTTACACATTAATATAAACCGAAACTTTCTTACAACAATAACTTTTTTTCTTTTTTTTTTTTTTTTAAGGCAAGTGTTTCTAAGCAAATGAAGAATACTTTCTATGTAGCAAATGTATATTATTTAAAGAAAAATTCTCCAGATATCCAGTGACAGAGAAAACAGAAAAAGATTCTGAGTATTCATTTAAAATTTAAAATTATTTTGTTTAAATATGTCATTTAACATTAACATTCTGAAAGTTAGCTGTCTGGTCTGTGCTGTCAACTCCTCTCTAGCCCTCATCTAATGAGGAGAGGCAAGCATCTCCAGGGGGTGATTCATCCCACCTATCCAGGTTCCTGTTCTAGTGAGGATGATTCATTACTGCAGTTGCTTCAGCTTGCAGCCTCATTATGGCACAAGCACTACAGAAACCCATTATGAAGACAGACACTGTCTCAAAGAACTTGCCCTGTCTACATACTCTCTAGACTACACTGCATCCAAAAGGTAGAGAACTTCCAGTACGTAGACCATAACTGCTCATAAACGGAACATTAGAAAGTCTTTAAAATAGGGTATAACTGTGAGTAAAGAGTCTATCCAAGGAACACTGAAATACATTTTCGGAAAGCAAATAACCAGAAAAATGAGTAGCAATTATAGAAGATATTAATTTACAAATTCTTTCCAAGGCATTCTTTGAGGGCTTCTGATTATCTCTGCTACTTTCTCTCAAAGGAAGAGAGATTTTACTGGTGTTCAATTATTAACAGAGGGAGAAAAACACTGAAGCATACATTCATATGAAAAAAAAAAAACTTCTAGTACTATTCCACAAATTTGTGCAAGAAAGACACAAATGTATAAAATTATTTACAAAAGAAATTTCATCATCATTTGTATATAGAGTTTTTAAAAACTACAAGATATGAGTGTATTCAATATTCCGTTTTTTTTTGTTTTCTACAGACTTGGATCACAAACAGCACAGCTATTGAACTTTTAGAAATAATTGTAGGTGTTTGCATTCATGAACTGAAGTTTCTCAAGAAAAGATCATCATAAAATATTTTGGATAAATCCAAACTGAATAATTAGGTCCTTAAATTCTATAGTCTACCTTAAAGTCTGCATCATGAAGCTGAATACATGGACTGAATTTCAAGGTGATTGAACTGTAGACCTATGGTTTGTCTTTATTACACCTAAAACATACGCGTATTTCTCCTTGGGTGAACAGCTGTTCAATACTACCTAGGTTATGAAATTATAAATGTCATCCAGCATGACCATTTAAATTGCTACTGAAAATTATATACCTTGCAATATTGTGCTAACTCTCTTTAAATGAAGAAAACTATGAAATCTATTTAGAAATGGCAAGAAAATATGATGAAATTTAAATATTCCATTTGGTTACAACAGCTGCACATCACACACAGTTGAATGCTTGCAAAAAACTACCTTAAAAGAGCCTGATATATTCACATTTGGTAAGAAAGAGCTCAGAGCTCCATTGGTCAAAAGCCCTCCAGGGAAGGAAATGTTTCCCTGCATTTGATTTCACCTTTTTTTCATCTGCCTTATCCGTTTTCTTTAGATCTTATATATTAATCAGATGATATAGTATTCAAAATATTGCTTGAATGTCTGGAGGCATATTTATCATATATGTAGAGCAATTCAATGCATATTCTAAAATATACTGAAGGATCCTTAAAAATGAGTCTTCTCTACTGGCAAGGTAAATGTAAATATGAATAATACATTTTAAGAATGTATATTGAATATGTTATGTATTTCCTGAAGCAAAACTATACATTCAGTGCTGTTGGAATAGCCAAGTATCTCACAAACAAGCCATTCTGGTTGCAGCGAGAGAGGCCATCCGTGTGACTTTGTAACTGATGTTGAGCAGCTAATTTACTAATTAACTTGAATATTTATCCAGATTTATTATTTAAAAAAATTTACACTCAGACTTCACACATTGTCTGATATTTGAAACATGTTTATTGTTTGTCTTTGGGTAGTGACAACAGTCGATTGTTGTTTCAGCATCCTACTTGGTCATCTAAACAAAAGATAATTGCAGAGGAAACTTGAGAAGGTAGATGAATCTTTAAGTACTTTGGAGAAGGACGATGAAAGTAAGTAAATGAAATAGCAGGAGGGAGGAACTGAAAGGGTAAGAAATAATTCCTTTCGTTAGTACACGGCACTTGCACAAATATGTTTCTTGAAAAAAACCCCTAAAACTTAATTCACTTTATATACGCTTTATTTTTTTATTTTATGGGGTTTTTTTGGTTGGTTTTTTTTTTTTGTAGGTTTGAGGAGTTGTTATATTTTTCTAGATTGGTTGCATGTTTTGGGTAAGATTAATCAAGAAATGCATANCCACAGTGCTTGAAAACAGAGACTGCAATCAGATTTCTGCCAGGTTTAATAGCTTTTTTTGTTGGGATGGAAACACAGGGATGGGGGAAATCTATTGCTTGGATCTTTCAGGCAGTGGTCTATTGTACAATAAATAAATACTTTTAAAAGTCCATTGTTGAAATTGTTGCATGAAAATACAGGAAGCACACAATAAAGAAAAAAGGGTCTTACTGAATACTTGCAAGAGGTTTGAATATTATCTTTAAGCTCAAGAAATCAAATAATGAATGTCAATCAAGTGCAAATAGAAAATAGTACAGCAAACATGGATATAGACCCAGAGCTTCAGTTTGTATAAATTTAGCAAAACTCCCCCAATGTCAGTGCAGTTTGTCCAGTTTATATTGGATGGTAATCTTCACTGAAATACTTTATAAATAAATTTCAGGAGAAAAAAAAGAAACAAAGAGTCAGAACATTTCCTTGCAGATGCTTTTGTAGAGGATTGCAGTATGGCTGGAGAATTCTCAACCCATACAGGGCAAATATGCACTTGAAGACAGCAGTCAATCACTTACCAGTGGTTTTGACCAACTGAATATGTAGACTAGTGGGTTTAATTCCTGCTGTATTTCAATGTCTTTATATGTATTAGAAAAAGACTGTGTTTTCTAAATCCTTTGTCTTGAAATCATTTCATGGCAAAGCTGTGAAAACTTACTAGTTAACAAAGGCATTAAAGGCAGTTTGCGTAGGTGGAGAAATTTTCATGATTCCATTATACACTCCATTACTGTTCCAGGAATAGGAGTTCATTTTTAAGGGTGTATATTGTGCAATTTTAACTTGAATGGAAGCATTAAATTTCTGGTCACCCTTAAGCTTATGGAAATGTCTCCTTAAGGCCCATATGAAATGCAACAGTAGAATCTGCTTTTGTCATGAAAGTTCTTCAACAGAAAGAGTTTACTTACTAAAATCACCTAAAAAAATTAGGTTTGCCATTTTCTTGTGCAATTACCATATGATTTTTTAGGGGAAAAGATAGCATTATTTCACATTTTACTTTTTGTCTGACTACTGGAAGGATATCTCTAATATAATGGAGTAGCTGTCAAACAAATGGCCTACTGTTTCATCTATTTCATTTTCAAATAGTATTGCTCCTTCCAAAAAGGGAGGAATCAAATTTCATTTCAAATTACATTACCAACTTTATTAGGGCAGAGATGATTACTCACCTCCGTAAAGCTGTAGGTTTACAACAGATGAAACAACCCTAGATACAGGACTTTGAAGATTTATTGGTGTAGTCCTGTGGCCTGGGAGCTGTTTTCCTTTGAGACTGTGAAGAGCCTTAAGGGATGAGAAAATCAAATCAGAGGATTTGAACGATGAAACCCCAAATAAATGTTTCAAATTAAATGTGAAAGCCTTCTGTTGATTTCTTTGACTTGGGAGAAGTCAAGAGAGGACAGCTTTACAATGATGGGGAAAAGAAAAAAAAAGGAAAAAAAGGTCAGAAAGGCCAGACACACACAGTAACGACAAAGCGGAAGGTAATACTGCATTTTGAAAGAGGTACAGTAGTTCTGTGTGTAGATGAGTTTAGCGGGAATTTCACTTCATTTACTTGCAGAAAAGACACACATTTCTGCCTGATTTTACAGACACTAAC
The DNA here is from genome assembly GCA_013396935.1 of Baryphthengus martii. Lineage (NCBI taxonomy): Eukaryota > Metazoa > Chordata > Aves > Coraciiformes > Momotidae > Baryphthengus > Baryphthengus martii. The sequence goes on from VWZK01001543.1 coordinate 80,221, forward strand.
CCAGAAGTAGTCTTCAACTCCAATTTCCTGCATTCCAAGTTCATGCTTTCATTTCAGTCAATTTCCTCATTGGGCAATAACAGTAACATCCTTTTTCTACCACTCCCCTTTCCTTTCTCTGGAAGGAAAGCAGAGCATGGAGAGCAAAGTGGATTAATGCTGCTTCCCAGGAACTCTCTATGCGCCAAAAGCAATATATGTAGCAAGGTCTATGACTATGAAACAGAAATCGATGTCAAATAAAAAAAAATAATTGGTTGATAAAGTTAATGTGGAACAACAGTGTATTTGCAAGAGCAAAACAAGAGACATGCACAAACTCTGACAAAGCCATATTGCTTAGAAAGTTGATTTAATTCTCTCCAGCTTGTTTGAAACTTTGCAAGTTCCCTTTGGAAATCTGGCATTTCTTTTTCAATGATTTCTAATGTAAATGCTACCATACATCTCCGTTTCTTAATGATTCATGTGACTTATGATTGTCAAATACAGGAACCCACATTCATTTCTTTCTCCAAGTAACACAGCGTTGACTACAAAGCTGCTGACATGGTTGCAGCCCGTGGCAAAAAACAGATTAAAATGTTTTTCTTGCCAGGATTTCACGGCCAGAGAAGTCAACAGATGGTTTTGGATTAATGTCTGTCAGTCTTGAAACTTTCATTCTCTTTCACTCGCAGCTCACTATACTCACAGAATACTCCCCAGAGAGTTGAGAAGTCCACTTTGTGCAATACCTTCAATATATGGATTACATCAAATTCTATTAATATGTCTTGTCAGATCTAACTAGGGCAAGTGGATGAATAGTTCATTCAGAGTTTTCTGCAAGTAGAATTTGACAGAGTGGAAACTGCTTTTGACTAAATCTCAGCAAGAAAATTTCAGTTGTTAGAAAGAAAAAGGAAACAAATGTAGCAACAATACTAGTCATTCATCAGCACTCTTATTTAGTGACATACAAACTGAACAATGTTCGGTTTATACTTTCACATGCCAGTAGGAAAAAAAAAAGAGAATGACTCTGTAAGAAGATCACAAAACTATAGTAGAGATATGGGCTAGAAATGTGTGTTTAACAGGCTCCTAAGTTTGCTGTTTTGGTAAAGACTTCATAGAAAATTCGTGTTTGGGTAAAAAGACTTGTGTTTGCTTTTTGTTTTAGAACCATTGTATACATACATGCACAACAGCACACACTCATGTGGCCAAGTCTTACAAACCTATTGATGTAGGAGTCTTTGATTCAAGTACCTGATATGGAACTCTTCAATAGCTCAAGAATTTTATAGTTTGTGACACTCTGTCTTAATAACAGATACATAAAAAGTGAGTGTGAATAAAAAAATAAAACTGTTAGCAATCCCGAAAACTAATACTAAATTCATAACATATGAAGGCATTAAATGCGTCACCATGGTGATCAGTGCAGTATCTTCACTGAGTGCTACGGTTTTGGAAACATGTATGTTGAACACTATTTACATTCTTTTGTAACTTCACATCACAAGTTGATTACAATGGCATGTTGTGTACTTGGTATGAATATGTGAATGTAAAGCAGAAACCTGTAGGAATAGAGTGTGTCTCCCAGGCTGTTTGTGCTCTGTAACTTAGCCCAATGAACTTCTAGTTGCACCAGAGATATCTGTTTGCATTTAAATATATATTTAATGGAAAATGAAATACACTTTTTCAAGGTGAAAAACAGCTTTACGCATATTAATATTTAGCCCTGCTCTGCTAAAAATCGTGTACATGCATAGAATACAGAAGGTGGTTTTCTGAATTTCTGACTGTTAAGATGAAACAGATTAAGTTGGATGGTACCTCTGAAGACAAAGAGAAAATGATAGATGGACTGCATGACTGGAAGCCTGACACAGAGACAGATACTGACTTCAAGATATGGCCAGGTCTATGCCATATTCTCCAAGTAGATGCAAGTAAGCTTTACTTGAGCTGAGAACTTGCCATGTGTGGGCAAATAGCAAGGTGGAATCTGTGTGGTTTCAGTAATCCAGCAGCTATGCCTGAGACTTGCTGAAAGACAGGTTAGTCACTCTTGAACTTCAAAGCGCTTTTTAATACACACTACATTCCCATTTGAAAGCCTCTAGCTCACTGATAAATAGAGTTCTGCATAGACTTAGAATTAGTCAAAATTCAAGTCCCAGCCAACAGCAATTGATTATCCTGGGTTCATAATGAATCTGTCAGTCCCAGATGATATAGTTAATGTAAATAAAAGTATTTATATCAGCTTTAGTTCCGCAAGTGAGCAAACTAAAAAAAAAAAAAAAACACAAAAAACCACAAACATCAAAGATGATTAAATGCTTCAGTATACTACTTTCAATCAAAATCTCCACTTCACAAATCATTAAATAGCATATTGAAGAAGCAACAACACAAAAATTCCTTGTTCTTAAGAGTTTTCCTCTGTCCCTATCTGGTACTGTCCACTTATGAAACAGAGAATGTGGGCCAGGCAAATCTCCTGTCTGAATCAGTCATTATTTCCTTTGGGCTGTAAACTAGTACAATGTCCATCACTTCAGCAGTACTTATCTCCTCTGATATCAGAAGAGGAACTTTGTTCAGTTGCTTCTGTACTACAAATTTGGTTTGCCATAGTTACATAGAAAGAGATATTTCAGATATAAAACTAAAATATCAATAAAATAAAAAATAAATTAGAATGTCATTTGACAAAGGAAGACCACATAGCAGACACAGAGAACAGGGCAAAGAATAAGCACTGCCTGAGGAGAATATCCATAAAAATCTTTCACAAAAGAAGAAGATATTCGGAAACAAAAGTACCACTAGCAGACTGACAGACTGTTGGTGAGTCTTTTCCATCATCAATAACTGCAGCGAGCAACAACGACTGAAGTCATAATCTGCATCAATTCAGTATTCAACTCCTATCCCTACTATTGGCTTCTTTTTCCATCTGTCACTTACCCAGTTTTAAACTATACTAGCATTTGCCTTTCAGCCCAAGTTTGTCAAGTTCCCTTCACTATCTACCATGAGGCTTTATCAAAGCTATTCAAGTACATTACTTCTTGGAAATGCAGAATTTAAAGGACACCTAACCATAGCTTCCATGTTTTTCATCCGATACTCAAAAAATGTCTAAAAATGCTTTCAGCAAGTAATTCTGCTTCTTTGGAAATTATGTGTATTTGGCATTAAAAGAAGAATTACTTCATTTTCCTAAGGCTCTGAAAAATTATATACAACATTGTTCTAAACTGCTTACTGTTCATTTTCTCTTCCATGCATAATTTTGTCACGGCTTTGGGAATTTTCTTTTTCTGTTGGCCGCTTGATAGGAATCACATTTCTGCATGTAGTCATCTGCTTTCCTACAGTTAGTGTCCTCTCCTACTAAAGCTGTTCCTTTCATTGTGACTTTGGCTTTTCTGTAAAAGCCAGCTGCCCAGACGTGATCAAACACAGTAATATAATGCTAAAGAAGCAGTGACTCTAGGCAACATGAAATCGGCACACCAAGAGATTGTGGTTTGGTTTTTCACGCTTACTACTGTCTGTCACATTATATTCAGTGAAATCTATTCTCATGATTTTTTTCCCCCCACTCAGAGTGCTAGGACAGATAATACATCAGTATAAATATACATGGAATCCGGCATGGTAAATGTCTGAAAGTCTATGCTGTACACATCAAGGTATTTTCATAAGAAGATTTCGACATATTTTTATTCTGTGGCATGAGATTCATCACAGGATATGTTGATTGATGTCTTATGGCAACAAATCTCCTCTAGGAAGCTTTTCAGAGTATAATGTGTAGTTTCAGAGATGCATGAAATAGTAGGATAATGAGGCAGAAGAAGCTAATTTTTAGCTGGAATTGCCTCCAGCTAAGCATGCACGCTTTATACATGTAAGAATTTACTAAAAAAAAAAAAGAGAGAGAAATATAATGTTAAAGTATCATGAAAATATCAGTGCATTGAAAAAAACCCATTACTGTTCTAGTGTCTTGTCCACAGGCAATACAGCAAGAGGAAAGAATCTGGGGAAATTGAATAGGTTGAACGTGTTCCCTGGACTGCACTCCTTAGAAACACAAACTATATAATCACGCAAAGCAGAATTGCCTTTTTCACATTCTCTCAGAAATCCAAAAATACTGTTTTCAGATTTTCCTTTCCACTTGCCTGCATGTAGGGATGCTTATTAAGGCCTCCTTTTCTGAATCTGATGCTGAGTTATTCCATGTGATACTCTAGGAGTAGTCACGCAGTCTCTGAAACTTATACATTCTCTTCAAAATGATGAAGAGAAGTTTCCTATCAAAAGCCATCATTAATAGTAGGAGTTAGTAACATTGGCACACTGTAGTTTTCCTTAGATTAATTTATAAGCACATATAAATTACCAAGATGTGTTCTCTCTCACAGCATTGGATAACTACAACACAGACAGGCAAAGAAAAGCCAGATGAAGAGTGCTAATTTTAGCTATTGACATGCACTGGTTTTAAAACATAAACCAGGAATGAAAATGAGGAGTGGAAAATAAATCAGATCAGTAGTGTAAAAAAATAATTTAAATTAAAAAAAAAAACAACCCTGAGGCTCAAGAATGCTAAGTCTTAGGTGAGCTACCTTCATTGCCAAGAAGGAGAAAATTGCTAACTTTTAACATTGAAAATGCACACCTGCCATTTCCTCTCCTGGCAGCTTTTCTGTCTATTGATGTAGTGTTAGCTGCTGGAAATATAATTCTAGTCTCTTTTTACTTTGTTATTCTATATTTATTTCTACACACAGGACTATGCTGTCTTAGAAACAGAGATTATACAATGCACACAAAGCTTTCTAAATATAACTGTCATGTGCTCTTTGGAGACAGATTTTTTAATCTCTTAAAACATTGAATTTCATACCTAAGGGAAGTTCAGATGTTTCCTCATCTTCCCTGTCTAACAATGACTTTATGTATAACCTTAAACTGAAGCAGCCTGTAAATAATTTGTGTTTTATCACTTTACAGACACACTGCACAGTGAGTTTGCATATTGTTCCTTTAATGTTTCCTGATTTTAGACTCTATGGAATTCCTCCTTGTCATGGTCAGATTTGTCATGTACCATTAAACTGTGTCAGAACAACTATACAACAAATTATTATATCATTTCAAACGTCTTCCTAAAAACGAAACCACGGTAGTTCCTGTCCTTTATGGGCACCATCACTGGATGACAGTCAGCACAGTCCCAGTTCCCTTTATTTACTCTTTCTATGGCCTATTAGTCTGCATTCCTTTGGTACAATGAAATAGATTTAAGATGAAGAACGGAGTGACCCATTTTGACCTTCTTCCTGTCTCTTTGTGAAATTTCCTCCAGCTTTGTTTTTAAAGGAATTTATTGACAGTTAGGAATCACAGAACCACAGATTCAGAGTAGTTGAGGTGGGAAGGCCCCTCTAGGGATCATCTAATCCAAGTGACCTGCTCAAGCAGGATCAGATACAGCAGGTTTCTCAGGGACCTGTTAACTGGGTTTTGAATATCTCCAACAATGAAGATTCCACAACCACTCTGGGCAGCCTGTTCCCAGGAAAGAGTTACCTTCCTCTTTCCTGGGTGCAGACCCTTCCACTTCCCCTTGAACCTCATGAGGTTACTATCAGCCCATTTCTCCAACCTGTTGAGGTCCCTGTGAATAGCAGCACAACCAAAACGGTACTGATCACAGTATCAACCCTTGGGGTGAGACATCATTTGTGGGTGCATCCCATCAGAAAAGTGTTGTAAGGTTTGAATTCACTGAAGATACCTATGAGCTGCTTCTTCCTTAGTGAATCATACAACCATGAGACTAAATAAGAGGAATCCAAGAGACTAAACTCTTCCAGCTACATTTCTCTATCAAAAGCTCTATGAAGTTTGAATATACTTACTGGTTTCAGGACATAGCAACACCTAAATTTTGTATTCAGATCTGCAGTGGAAATACTACTAAGATATTCAGATTAGTTCTGGATGGTACAAAGATAACGAAAGTATCTTCATTATTAGTTTATTGAAGTACTGCATGAGTTTATCTAAACTACTTTTGGTGAAATGCTAGGTTTGTGTGAAACACCACCATGTGTATTTACCATGCTCAGTTGTGTAGACTGCTGTTCCCCACTGCTTGGTAAGCACCTCAGTACAGACAAAAGATAATTTCTTGGAATATACAGAAACAGAAAATCAGCATCCTGCAGTTTTTAGACTCCTAACTTCAGCATTTAAGAATTTTTGGACACATGGCTGAAACGGCAGGGATTTTACAGCTAACAGTTATGGACAGCAACCCTGTGGGGAATGTTACAATTGAACTTTCAGATCTACACAAAAAAAAAGATTGGAAATTGAGTCAAGGGACACTAGCTTTTAGCTTTAGTAGAGGAATAACTGCTACTGTACGACCTATATACGTATATCCTCAGTCACACACATCTATAATCCGCATAGCTGTCCAAATACATAAAATTTTCACTTTTGATTCCGACATTATTTTACTTTTTTTACTCATGCACACCAGAACATTTAAGTCTGCAATTTTTAGTCACAAAAGATCTTCACTAGATTTAGCTTACAATTACTTGAAAGCATTTATTAGGATTTTGTGAGCTTTTGCAAGTTATGTTATTTACCCTATTTTCCACTTTCTGTCAGTAAAAATTCATGACTCGGGGAAACTATCGCAAATCTTTTCAGTTCTTGCTTCACATTTCCATTTACTATACTAGTAAGCTTATCCCAGACACCAAAACTTTTTGATTCTTTCATATGTTTTTCTGAAATGGAATTAAGTAAATGAGCCTTCAGAGTCCTACAGCTTCGTCCTACAGCTTCTACACGGACTAACTACTTATCAAGTCTGTGATCAGAAAAGTGTCACTCACAAGTTACAGAACTCTTTAGTGTGCAGTCAGCTATTTTTATTGTGACAATATCTTGTAATCTGTATAACAGCACAATGAAGGGATTTTTAAAAACTTTTATTTTTCTGGCATGCATTCAAATCATTTTATCCAATTAATCTTCAACATTGCTTTTGTCCTCATGCCAAATATTTGCCTTACTTTCTCAAGCTAAGGAGATTGTTTGTTCACTTCATTTTCAACAAATTAAAAATGCATATTTAGCCATAAGGAGTAAAAAATTGTCTTCTAAAGAACTTTGAATAAAAATGTCCTAAAAAGTATTTGGCTTTGGAGTTCAGATACTTAAAATAGGTTCTCCAATGCTGATATTGTTTTCAATTATTTAATTTAAATATTGTATTTTAATATTTTCTTATAACATTTAAAAAAGATTTCACCAGTAATTACTGAAATGTTCTTTTTCTAAGATAAATAAATAAATAAAATAAAATAGAATTAGCTTAGGAACTAGAATGAATCTCAAATGAAGCACAGAATTTTTATATTGTTACATGGATTTATGAAAAGAAACATGAGCTGGAAAATGCATCCTTTGGTGCACTTGCAGACACTCCACAGCGGTTTTAACAATACTTTTTTGCCCAAATCTAATAATTTCAAAACAAAAATGGTGGAATTATAATTAAATGTTATCAAGGAAAGATTATCTGTAAAAATCTTTAACAGATAATTTAGGACCAGTGAGGGTCACTTCCAGAATTAGAGAAGATTGTTGAGAGTTTTACAGAGATCGTTTTTTCTTATAGTTTGAAAGTAAAAATATTGACTGTTTTAATCAGGCACTTAGTGAAGAAATAAAGATTCACTCAAAAATCTCAAAGATGATTTCTCAATTTTTAAGCTTTTTTTTTTTCAAGTAAAGACATTGAGAATATTTTTTCTTGTCATATTAGAGTGATTTAGCTCCTTCTCTTATTTTGAGGTCCAGGAAAAATAAAAGTAATTAAAAAAGTGAAAAGCCATAATAAAGGCCACCTGTTGTTTTCTAAATACTAGAGGGTTCTGGCTACACATCTAGTGAAGATTATCAGATTGTTTCGCCTTTCCAAGAAAATCACTGTTTACATTTATACATTTGTAAGGGTAGGTCACAGGTCTCCTGTAAGTACATTTACTATGAAAACAGCTTTGCACATTTCATTCCAAATGAGTGACTGTTTCTGCTTACTAAACATTTTATGACAAAAAGCATGCTCCTTAAAAATGATACCTTGAAAAAAGGTAAATGAATTCTCCGTTGTTCTGGATGCATTTATAACTCTTCCTTAAATCATTAGAAGCACCATGCAGATAACAGAACTTTGTAATTATTTAACAAACTGTTTATGATGAAATTAGCCTCCTTTAAAGTAAGCATAACAATTGCTGATAAAACGATATTTTTCTTTAAATTCACCTTAAATTGTTTTTAAGAGGCATTCTACCCTCTCTGATATGTTTTATATTAACTCTGTAATTTCTTGGCAAGCATCTTTTAAGAAGAAGTGGTAGGGCCTGACAGAGACATCAAGCATTGATGAATCAGCCTAAAGCACTAATACTGATGGGCAATCAAACATTTCTGTGGCAAAAATAAGGGGTTAACCAAAGAGGCCCAGTTTCCTTTGTGTTGGAATACCTGCTTCTGAGGGAGTTAGTCTATATACACTATACGGTAAGACCTTATGCATGAAAGTAATCTGGAATTGAATCTCCCCTTCCTGATGCTGCAGCTGCCTTCTCTACCCTATCTCTGACATGGGGGTACTAGGCCAGAAAGAGGCACTATTTATCTGTGTTACATCTCAATTTGAAGGTTGTTCTTCTCTTCTTTCCCAGAAAGACACTTCAAAGAGACCAGACATACCCAGGGACAGTGAATAGTACATGCAGCAAAGTCTTTTATGAGGCTCATTGACATGCTGTTCTAACACCGCCTTTTCTGAAAAAACATAGTATTGAAAAATCAACTAAATAGGAAAAGCCATGGCAAACAGCCGTTGTTTGAAGTACTTGATCTTTGTCCAGTTTGACTTCCAGTCCCTTCTGGGGACTTTACCCTAGAGATCTGGATTCAACCTGACACTTGTGGGTCTAGCATGAAATTTCCATTTCCAACACGGTAGGATAATCAATGGCAACTGACTCTCTGGTTTGGATGACTAGGTGTAAAGTGTGTATTAGAAACAATGAAGAGAATGATTTCTCTCCGACTAACTGCTGTGAATACAAGGAAACCATTTAGAGAGAACTGTAGAATAAAATTAATAAAAAGATTAGTGAAAGAATGAAATTAAACGGTCATTCTTAAAGTGATAATTCCATAATGCACAGGCATGAATATATACTTCAATATTTCTCTGTTGTTTTGTTGTTTTGTTTGTTTTTTTTCTGATTTAAAGACAGTACATGCACTTGATATTAACTTCTTACAAACAGATATGCAAGAATTCAGAAAGTCAGTGTATGTTAAATGAATGATACTGTCAGGAGGCACAGTCTTTCTCCACTGTAACGAGGGATATTCATTACTAAACGGAAAGGATCTAGAGTTGTGAAGTATTAGTATTCCACGTGTGAATTGAAGATTCATATCTCCTTACCTGTCAGGCTGCTTGCACATTCTATACATTTCTATCTTTAAAAACTGCTTTTATTTGTCAAGTAGTTTATAGCATATCTTGTACCTGCCTTGTTTGGGTTATACGGCAGCAATTTTGTCCTCTTTTTATCCTCTGTCCTCAGGCATATTTTCAAAACTCAAGAAAAGATACAAATAATTTTTGTGCTTAGTAGATTAAACATTCATTGTTTCACAGGAATTCTAAAGCAAATGTTTAAAACTTATGTAAACAACAAGCAGTCTTCCCGGCTTAACTATTCCACTTGATAAAATAAGGTATTATTACTTTACTATAAAATGTAAGCATCGTCATTTTATGTGCAATGTAAGAGAAGTGTGTTACACCTTAGGGAGTACACAGTAGCTTCATCTACTTTTTTCATGATATAGTAGCTTTCTAAAGATCTTTCTTTGTGCATATTAAGACACCTTTCACAAGACTGAAACAATAGCCTGTTCCTAGCAGCAGAAGGAAAGGAAAAGATGAAATGACAGAAGAAAATGTAGGGAAAAAAATTAACTGTTGGGATTTGGGGAAAATATCACAAGTACAACATAAAAAAAAAAAAAAAAAAAGGACTTAAATCATTTGAAATGATACAAAAATCAAGGGTAAATTTTAGATTCTCTTTTCAATAAGATATTCTAGTATATTTGGGGGGTAGGTGGGTGAGGGAGAGAAGAGGCCTGTAAAGAGAGGATAATGAGCTTATTCTGAATGCTTTTCTCCTCCTTTTGCACATCTCTTCATTTCTCCTGAGAGAGAGTAATCATTGAGTTAAAAAATTAAAATGATGGCTCATACATCTGTTTGCCATTTCCACTCTTCTCTGACCTTAAAACCATCCATCCTGCTCCTTGAGGACTGCAATATTCAATTATGGGTTTTTTTCTCTTTTTTTTTTTTTTTTTTGAATGAGCTTCATCCTATGCTTTGAATATTCTGAGCACTAGTAAAGCATTGTTTTTCCCTCCCTGAAAGTAATAAATTGTAGAGATCAATATTAGTCAACATCTACTTGTGATTTAAAAAGTCAAATAGGTATTTACATGTTGAAATATCAAGATCTTTACACACAGGCAGGAATCTTATGTCCAAAGTGATCTTATGGAAAACCATGGGAGGAACAATAAAGCTGCAAAATAATTTAAATACTTAGAGCCCATTGTCAGGTAAGACTTAGGCATTTGACATTTATCTCCTATTGATTTTTTTATAGAACTCATGCTAATTATCTAGGACATTTCTGAAAATGACACCTGGCCTTGAAGTCACTTTTAAATTAATTTAAAAGTTTTGAAAAATTTAGCTTGCATCTCAAGCCTCATGCCCTCATGATCACCTCAAATCATTAAAATCTAGGTTAACAGTCTAGCTTTTCCTATTTTTTTTTCCTTATATAAAGCCACGGATATCATGATATGATTGGAAAGAAAGGAGTTTTTTTATCAGTAGTGTAGAGTAATACGTTAAATACCAAGTGCTAACTAGTATTATATATCTCCTGTCGGATCAAATGTTATTGCAATTACTGGTACTCACACTTCACATAAATATCCCTCCATCCAGAGTACAGGATTGAGTTGATCACTCACCAATGCAGAGACTTGGATAAACTCAGAAAATATTATATATACATATGTATAATGTCTGTGTTTATCTCATATGTGAACCTACAGTTTGAGATTGTTGCTTAGAAGTCATAGACTACTACTAAATATTCAAGTTTGGTAGTAATAAACATTTTCCTGCCACTTAAGCAGGTGAAAGAGATTAAATTTCCTCCTTGAGAAACAGCATTCATGCTACTATGTGTCGTAACCAGGGCCAAGTAATTGCTTCATAGACCCATTTACCCTATTGATTCGTATATTTTGTTACTTTTGCCCCAGGCTCCCTAGGTCATCTAAGCAGATCAGTGATGGGGTTTTTTTGGCCCATGCAGAAATACAGCTTTTTATTTGATACTATTTATGAAATATCTAGTTTGAGATTGTTAATTTTAACTAAGGTAGTCTAAGCATTCATAATTAGAGCTAGCGAGCACCTCATTAACCATACAGTTTTTCTCCTCCCTACACCAGACAGTGGCCTTTAGGTTGCATCTATTGCTGCTGTAGGTGTTAAAGAAGACATTTAGAACGGTGTTAATCCCTTGGAAAATTAATGCAATTATGCACGCTGCTGATCAGTGGAAGCTGAGGATGACTTCCAGTGCAGACAAGCTTGTCTGTCAGAGCCAGTCTAGGTGGATCTTTCACTGTATGCAGGACAGTAGCCGTCAGACCTTGGCCCTTTACTGATGACATAACACAGCACAACCCACTACATATGCTGTAAAACATCCTCCAGGAGATAACTGGATCTAGTGCACCTCAGCACGAGGCTACACAGTCAGGTATTGATAACTGGATCTAGTGCACCTCAGCACGAGGCTACACAGTCAGGTATTGCCTGAATCTCTGACTAGTAGATTGCAGATGAGGTCAATAAAGTGTAAGCAAAAAGATGTGCATTGTGGATCTTAAATCAGCTTACTGTGGTTCCTGAAGGCTGGTCTCACTTGTGTGATATGAGGAAGCTGTATAATTTCATGATGAACTGCACAGATTTCACAGATTTCTCATACAAAAGATGAGAAGTATTTGTCCACATTTCTCACCTGAAATGCAAAGACTGATCAGACTGAAAAAAATAAATCCATTTCTTTCGTATAGAGTGAATCCTTCCAGAGGAGGACTGAGAGGAACAGAAATCATGCAAAGTGCACAATGCTGAGCTCAACTATGTGAAGGATTTCAGAAAAAAATATATTTATCAAAAAGAGAAAATGTTAATCAGCTACTATGGAAAAACAATATGTGCTTTAGTAGAAAATACAATTAATAAAGAACAACAAGGGTTTATAGTATAAACAACCTATTATTATTGAGCTGATAAAAAAATCCTGTTGCATATAATGACTAATTTACCAACTGTGTTTTTTATGTATTCCTTACAGGAAACAGAATATTAATTATTTTGCCATCTAGCTCTTGTAAAATTTCGGAGGTACAATTCAAAAGGGTTTGATAATAACAGTACTGCTTCGTGAGTATTAAGTGATCATACTTTGTGCATATTACCACAAAACACAGAAAACCTTGCAGACTCTGTAGACACTATATTTGAATAAATTCCTTCCAGAAGCAAATGAAGCTTATAACATAGGTAGAAAAGGAGAAGTAGTTTCTTATTGTAAACTCCATTATTTTTTCATAATGTAATATAGTGTAGTTATTAGAAACTCAATGATAGAAAATATTGTCTCCATCCAAGAAACACTTAATCTCTATTACCTGGAGGTTAGAAGTCAAAGAACAATCATCCATGCCAGTGATTCCTGCAGCAGATTGTTACTGAACCATGTAAGATCGTTTAGTGAGGAGAATTAGCTCCCAGCAGCTTCACATGTCAGAGATATAGCACTATTCTGCCCTAGATCTTCTTTCTGGAAAAAGATGGTGATTCTACGGGCTTTCTTAGGAAAGGCATCTTACAGAAAGAAAAGAAAGCCTTGTCTTTGACAATGAAAAGAAAAATCTTGCTGACTTTGCCAGTCAGCTGTAAGATGGAATGTATACAAGGACAGCCAATTGCCCTTAGCTTATCAAATATATTAATAAGACATAACTTGTGTTTTTGTAGTTAATATACCATCTAAATCATTACCAGTTTATGAATAAAAAATGAAACCTTTATCAAATGACCATTCTAGAGATCAGGAAAGCCTGGGAAAGCCTCAGAAATGGACCACTGACCAAAGAGAGATTTGAAATTTCTGTATTAGTTTAATTGGAAAGTTGTCAATAGTGATGTGGGCATATAGAATCATAGAATGGTTAAGATTGGAAAGGACCTTAAAGATCATCTATTTCCAGCTCCCCCATGCGATGGGCAGGGACACCTTCCACTAGACCAGGTTGCTTAAGGCCCTGTCCAACCTGACCTTGAACACTTGGATAGGGATATGTGTTGGAATCATTTTCCCTCCAGAAATCCTATAATCTGTCAATGCAGTGAGGGTTCCAGCTGTTTTGTTCCCAACAGGTCAGCAGAAAAAAATCAGGATGAAAAACAGCGGCATGCCCAAGCCCTTGGACTTGCTACAACCATGACACGGAAAGATAGACTGACAATGTTAGAGAAACCAACCAGAAGGAGCCAGTGAGGAAAGTGGGAATGAGATGTTCATTTAAAACATTTTTTATGTAGAACTCTTCCTCGTATCACACGTATATCAAATCAAATGAAATAATGTACAAACAGGCTGATTTCATTTACTTATTTATTTTAATGCTTTACGAAGGAAATGTTACTTTCACTTTTCCACCTGCAGTGGGCAACAACTGCTAATTCCAGCAGCTTGTCTTTGTTTGGAAAATAATATTGAGGAAATCAAAGCAGGATTTTCAAACCACTCAAGTACTTGGTTTGCTTTTTTGTTTCTCAGGTCCATTTCCATAGAAACATAAGTTGAAACAGTGGCAGAGAGCTCACACTTACACTTTTCTTGTGAAAGAAGACTTGAAGTAAGTTTTGGTTGCTTACTTCAAGCTGGAAGTGTAAAGGATAGCTGGGCAAACAAAGCCCCAGCACAGGGAAGCAGTCGAACTACTTGCTGAAGGCGCCAAGTTCTTTTGGTTTTTAATCTGCTTATAGTTATGGTGCAGAGCAAGGGATGTTCTCAGATGCACAGGTAGAAAAGAGATTTAATAAAAACATTTGAGGTATAATATTTATCTTAAATGAAGGAAATATGCTTTGTGCAATATCTCTCCTTACCATTTAAAAATACATAAATGTTCCATTTTAAAATAGCACCATTTTTCGCAATGCAGTCAGAAGTTTCATTATCTTTAAATACACCCTAAACGTGCGAATATTCTTGAAAGAATAATTACTAGAAAGAGTGAATTTAGAATTAGTTTCATAAGTATTAACAGACACTTCTTCTTTAGTGGACTGCAGTGAGCTCCCTATGAAGTGCAATTCTTTAAGTCATCCAAAAGTTTACTTGTAAAAAATAGACATGTAGTTGTTTGTCAGATAAAATAATTGAATACCTGCCATTACTTCACCATCATCATAGCAACAATAAAGAAATGTTTGAAGTGCAAGTACATGTCAAAATTATTTAATGCAATGTTACTGAAGACTCAAATTTTGAAGGTCAGGGAAAAACAGATCATCCAGCTTGGGTTAAGTTCTAACTCTGCATTTCAATTGGACACATTTACATTGAACAAAATTTACTGCTGAAAGCACAGTTTTCAAAAAGTTTATGTTGAAAGTCTCTAAAATATTTTAAAACTCAAAAGACTCCTGTTTCAATAGGCAGCTTGCTTCAATAGTTAATTACTTTGGTAGTTAGAAAGCTGTGCTGGGTAGAAAGATCAAGGCCAAACAGATTCAAGACTCTAGGTTGTACTATTACAAATCAGGCTTTGAAATAGATCTGAAAATTTCTTCTTTTTCCTGCTTTACATTATTTTACTTTAAACTCGTATTTCTTCACTCGACAGATAACTTTCAGTGCTTTATATGAAGTGTCGCTTCAACTGACTGTCCTCAGTTCAGCTTTGATAGGGTTAATGTTCCCAAGCAGCAGGGAGGGGCCACAGCTGGGATAAACAACCAAACCAGCCAATGGGATGTTCACTTCATACTGAAGTGCCCACTTCCATACCATCATACCAGCTATATAAGGCTGGCTAGGAGAAAGGGTACATGATTTCAGCATGTGGCCAGAGCAGGGAAAGTCATGTCCCAGCTGCTGGTAAAGCGTTGAGGTTTATACCACTTGCTTTATATATAGTTTTTAGTGTTATCGTTACTACCGTTATTTCTTCTCTCTTGGTGTTGTTCTATTAAACTAACCTTCTCTCAACCCAACCTTCTCTCAACCCACAGGACTTCACTTTTTCCTCCTAATTCTCTTCCCATTCCATTGGGGGTCGACGACGACGATGGACAATGTCAACCCCTATATTACGACATGTCCTGCCATTAAGCCCCTAATCATGGCATGCACTATGGAGCAAAGCAATGCACAATGTGTTACGACATATGATGTTGCACCCTGCAACTTAAGCACTACAAGAGGAAATTAAGAAAGTGATAGTATGAAAAAGAAGGGCCATATGTTCAAAGCTATATAAAGATGAAGATGATTTTTTTTAAACTCTTCTACATCCTTTATTAATCTGATTCTCTAGAAACGGAGAAGAATGTGGAACCAGATCACGATATCAGACACAATTTATTTATAAGCCGTACAATATATTAATTCCAGTAAGCTTTCATCTTTCAGTGGATCACTGTTTCACAGGAAGATTAATAACATTAATCATCTTTTACTCTGTCTTTTAAACTTCTGGATTATTTTAACCATACATTTACTCACAAAACTAGAGTTTATAGAGAAGATGTGAAGATATTTTTGGACCGAGTTGGACTTTTTTCTCACACCTTTTTTTTTTTTTTAAGTTAGCTTCCAACAAATGAAGAAAATAATCAGAAAACATTCTCAACAGTTCTTCAAGGTGTAGCTAGTACAAAGCATTCTTGCTATTAGAGGATCTAAACAGCTTTCCATCACTGGTCATTACATCATCTCAAAGATGTACTGTATGATAAACTGTGTCAGACATCACTTGCATTTTGTCTTTCTTCTCCCACTCTCTTTCCCCCACACTCGTCAAAATACTCTTATTTCAAACACTGTTTCTAAGTTACTTTCTGAAGAAGTTGTGGGAATGTCTCATTTCACTCCACTCCTTTCCTGATAAACATTTTCTCTCCTCTTCTCCCACCCTTCCATCATTGTGCCCCCAGTTGTAATTCAAAAAGCAGGGCAAAACAGGCCTAACCTCAATTTCCTGTGTTGAATATGCAGCTGCTTGATTGATGGCCTTATGAATTATTAATAAAAAGGCCTCATCTGCATATTCATGGAAGTGTCTCTTTATTAATTCATAATGCAGCTGCTGCAAAGGCAGAGAGTGGAGGGCTCAGTCTCCTCCCATGTGCAGATTTAAACAATGTCTCTTCCTCAGCTTCTCTCTGATCCCTGCCCCTTTACTAGCTCACTCCCAGTTGTGCAACACCAACAATTTCCATTTCTGTTGTGTTCTGATGTCTTATGGCAGCCCATAACAAAAAGAACCAAGAGGGCTGGCATCAAATTCTTCAGTAATGTTTCTTATGAAAAATAAACCTTAATGGGCGTAATGAGAGTTTGCAGCTCATTTCAATTATTTTAAGTTGCTCTCAGGTGCTACAACACATGCTCCATTTAACTCTACATGGATATTACACACAGAGTGGTGGTGTTTGTCATTGGAGACTAAAAAGATGCAGAAATATCCCACAGGATATGATGAAAAATAATAAAGTAGTTAGCTACCCGTGCAGCTCTGTTTTCCAGGAATAAGAAACATAAAACCTTAGAGACAATTTTTGGACAATTTTCTATGAAAAATAAAGAAGTAGAAAAGCTCTGTGAACTTCTTGAGCATTACAAGGATAGGCAAACACACAGGGTATGATTCTGTGTGAATAGTTCCATTTTTGTTTCAACAATGGTACTTGATATTTCATGGGATGATCTGTCCTGCAGTAGAGTTTGCCTTGATATAACTGGAATGATTAAAAAACTTTTACACTTTACATTGGATAACTCCAAATCTCTGAATTCAGCATTCTGAATGGGTGTAGGTAACAGATAACTAGTTTACAGTTAATTTTAAAAAAAAGTTTTTTCAAGTTTCATGTGTGTCCTGTCATCACCCAAGCAGGAAACCCCCGACCATGTTGGTTCTCAACTAAATCAGTCAAACTGACAATGGCTGCCATTTCACAGATGAAGGCAGAATATAACTGAGTAATGAGAAGGTGTTTGCATGGGAGTAGTGGGGAGAAAGGAAGGTACAAAAAACCAGCAGGCCATACTTGGTATATACAGGTTGTTGCTGGCATGAAGAATGAAATCAGAGTTTCTGAACATTTATGGGCCCAGAACTTGTTAATATTTTGCACATTTAGTTTATACATATATATACAGAGAAATAGTTCCATTGCTGTTTAGTTTAGATTCTGATTCCAAGATTTTAAAGCCAGAAGGGACTATTAGATCATCTCTTCTGATCTTCTGTGTAACACAGATCATAAAATATCGTTCGGAGGCTGTTGTACTGAGCCAAATAACCAGTGTGGAATCATAAGTCATAGGAGTTTCACTGTCAAGTTTTGTCTTCAGCATTTGATCTTAAAAGCAAGGTGATTTGGCTTTAGATAAATAGCAAATCTTACCTAATTCTCTGTATCATTATCCTTATTCACTCCAGCAAAGGTTAAGGAACATGATCATTTGATGTAATGCAATTCAGTGGAGGGCTCTGTGTTAAATTATCCAGTGGAGCTTCTGTTTGCTGACGCTAACACAACTATTAACATGTGGTAGTATATTAAATAAGCAACACCCAAGATACAGCTTCAAGCAGTAACAGAGTTCCGACCAAATATTGAATCGGAACTAAGAGCTGTCACAGATGCTTCAGCATTGAACGTGTCTGTCAGTCCCAGTTTCTCATCTGGACATCCTAACAGTGGGGTTTTTATGTTTGTCAGCTGAGGGGCTTATGTATTTTGTTTGTTGGTTTCACTTCTCTTTACTATAATCCGAACACTTCTTTGCAAATTCATATGAAATTTTTATACATCTCAGTGCTCATTATTAAGACAGGCAACAGCATAATTGTATGACTGCACCACAGCAGGCTCAGTGTTAGTATGTTTGTTTAAACCACAGAGAGCGCTTCCCTCACAGAAAGCTTGTTTCCTCCTCAGGCCCGGCAGAAATCTGCTAAAGCTAGGAACTAGTGGTGTGATTTATTTTCTCATCTCTCCCCACAGGGCATGAAAATGTTTCTTCAGATTTGGAAGGAACTGTTCTGAATGGGAAACCTCTGCAGACTTAAAGTGAATGTGCATATCTGTTTTTATCACCTGCATCTGCTTATGACAGAGGAAGAGAAATACAGGTCAGTGGCAATCCATTCCATGAAATAAAGAAGGTAGGATTCAGCTGCATGGTGGAAATGAGAAAACAGATCTGAATTTTAATCTGGGCTTCGGGTGACTATCTTTGCTTTTTCCTGAAGAAGCCATATAAGTGAATGCTCTTGATAAATTTTCCATCTTCACAGCACACTTGCCAAAAGCTTTCATGCAGTGCTGTTGTTACCTGATAGCTTCCAAGATGTTAACAGCAGCTAACAGAGAGCCAGGTGTCCTGCTGTCTTACAGAAAAGGTAAAACTCCTTTTGGAGAAACATAATGGGGGTTTTTGTAGATTAAGGACCCTAACTAGATCACATATCAGGGAGAGTCTGATTCATGCTTTCACAAGTCGAGATAGCATCTTTTGAATATAATGATAGATATGAATACATTAGAGAATGCCAGATCTGAACACACCAGAGTAGTAGTGATACGTATATGGAATTCTTAAATACTATGGGACTACATATTGGCTAAAAACAAATTTTCTTTTTCATATAATTACTAATAGGACAGTTAGTTACCTGTAAGTGAATAGATTCATACAAAACAAAGACCAAATCAGTCCTCCATTGAAATTTGACTGGAATACATATTTGTACCTTTTGAAATCCTGAAAGTGGTCAGAAGATGTTTATAGATCCTTTCCAGGCATGGAAGCGTCAACTTGCCATAGAAAATTGTTAGAACTGAATGTGCGTATGTATTTTATGGTTAGAAGAGCCTCAGGTTGGCAGAATATGCCAAGGTACACAGGCACACACTGAATTCTGCCTCTCAAGGTGCTGAAGTTCACCTTTATTTTTATCTGCCTCATGGCCTAAACATTTGTGAAAGGTTAACTCTTTTTTGGTTGTTGTTTAGAATGGTATTTCATCGTGTGATGTTTGATATTGCTCAGATATAACCTCTCATTTTATTCTTAGAAAAAAATATTAGTATTTGTTGATGTCACTCACATTCCGTTTCCAGTATTTTGTTACACTTTTTCATACATTTAATGCCATCCAGCTCTCCAACAGCAAGACTGAAATATTTGTTTCCTGTACAGTTCCAGACCAATTGTTCTGCAGAAAACATCTTGAGTAGTTATATCTGTGTTTTCCTCTCTTTACTTTTCTTTGTTCATGAAAATAAGGAATAACATGTATGTGTTCATCATGCACATTTTTCAATTATTTGAGGGTAAAGAAGGTGAACTTGCCATATTTAATTTGATGATGGCTAAATAATTTATCCTAAATAAAGGTAATAGAATGAAAAGGTTAAACAAGTAAAAGACAGTGATGGACAGAACTAACATGTTTAAAAAAAAACATGTTTAAAATTTCTATAGAATATCCAAATTATTATTGTCATACAGACATTGGGAGACAGTTTCACAAGTATATTCTTCCTTTGGATGTATCTTCACACATTGTGAGTGATTTTAGTCAAGTTCTGAATGTGATGCTATAAAGAAGAGAATTTTCTTGAGAACTTTGTAATTTTAGGAATCCATTCCATGTCATAAAGTGAAATAAATTGTAGCTGAGATATTGCTCCTAGTAACAATTTCAGAAGGAAAAATATGAGTTTGAAGGTAATATTTCATTTTTTTTGCTTTCCATTTTTTAACAATTAGTGAATGAGAGGGATAACTCTACATTTTAGTTTTGAAATAAACATTCTTCTTTGGTATCAAGCAAAAAAAAATTATCCTTCTTAATTTAAATAATAAATATTCCTACTGGGAACATGTGGGGTTTTTTTGTAAGTATAGGCATAATTATAGAGTGAGTGAGTGATACTTATGGATCTTTGTGAGTGAGTTTAACTCTAAGTGAGTTGAGTAAAATGGCATTTACAGCATTCCTCAGGGGATCGGGAGTAAAAGAATAGTTTCTTTCTTTTTAAAAAAAAATATCTAGCTAGTTCTCAGCTTGTTTTGTAGGCCATTTTTCCATCCTACACAGGCTATAGAATTTTCTTTGGTTTTATCTTATTTATAGTCAATAGTTTGGGGATACTGAAGAAGAGCTGGTATTTAAGCCAGTTAGAGCAGAAAGTATTCACATGGTTACAAAATGAGCAATCTCAAGGTTTGTTGATTTGACATCTTTTCTGCCTGCCGTATTTATTTTTGTGGCCTTTGGAAAGAAGTGACATCTTCAGTACAAAGTGCTCCTGAACCAGTGAATCCACTGACAAAATTGTGGGCTTTGTTAGCTCACAAGAAAGACTTGAAATTCCATAATCAGTAACTAACACTTTTTTTTGTGGATAGGGCAGCAAGATCTAGCGAATGGAAGTGGGAATAGCAAAGAGTTCCTGCAAGAGTTGCCATCTGAAAACTCAAGCTCCCTATGAATAGTAAACACCACAAACAGATATTAACTAAATCAAAACTAAATGTTAAAAACCAGTGCTAGTTTAAAGTATAATCGTTAGGAAAGGTGACAGGTTTAATGTTTCTAAAAACATAAATGACTAGAGAGTGGTTAAAGTAGACAATCTATTGGCAACATTCACTTCATTATCAATTCTTTCCTCACCCTCCGTGCCATCAGCTACCTCACCTACTCTAAGCCTTCAGCTCCTGCACAGCAGCTGGTGGATGCTATTGCCCTCTCCTGGCTAGAAAAAGAAGGTACTCGGCAGGTAAACAAAAACCAATCAGGAAGCTCTTGGTCGAGGGCAATAAGTATCTGCTGTGGTTGAACTCTGAGGTTGCAAGAAGCCTCAGCATGATGCAGAATACCAGCTAAAAGCAGAACAAGTGCTGTTTCCGAGGGAAACCTAATACAATTAAATAATACTGAAACTGAGGTTAAAACTATCCTTTATCTAGGGAAGAATTCATTTAAAGGTGTGTCTCTTGGTCCTCCTGGCACTGGACAAATCCACATGAGCGAGACTTTTGGCCAGGTGCTGTTCATCTGTGCAGCCGCTTTCTTGAACGTCTCCTTCAGTCATCTTCACTTAAAGCAGTGTGAGAAGCAGCCAACAGTGGAATTGCATTAGCAGCAAGCCCAAGTTTCTCCTTCCTGTGGTGGGCCCCTCCTGATCCCTCTGCTGTGACAGCAGCTTTAAGGGTTTAACAACACAGTGCCTTTTGATCTCATTTCGGCAGCCGTGATTAAATAGACACACATCGCTTGCTGTGCCACTGTGTGAGCAACCCATGGTTCACCTTCACTGAATTAGTACCCGCTGAGCACTGCAAATATTTGAAATGTCAATCCATTTGATAATGTCAAAGAGGGCTGCAAATACCACAGAATGGCACCAAGGAAACATTCAACACACGCAGTGGCATATATAATATCTCTTTTCTTCAGGACAAAAATCATAGTTAAATAGAAACAGGAAACCATCATAAGAAGACGTTAAGGTCAACAGACCTAATAACCTGAAGTGGGACGTGCGCCTGCAATTTATCACCTTAAAATTTTAAGCAAATCCATCCCCTCTCAAAGAACTTAATTCTCCCACACATCCTAGCAAATTATTTTCAATTAACAAAAATCAGGATCTTCACAGCATAACAACCCATAGACTTTATATGCAGATTCATAGCTTCGAATCAGTGCAGAAAGTCGAGTCTTGTTATAACATCGTTATTATGTTTTCCCACTCAAGAATCTTAAACTAGAGGGAAATATTTTATCTGAATAGTACACAATAATGAGGACATATTTTCAGTCACAGAAGCTTGGATCAGCAAAGAAGCAGGTGAAAGTAGAAGAGATTAAGCTGACTAGTAGGTTGAACTTTGCCCTGTGGAAAGATTTGCCTTTGCAAGAGACAGCAGGAAATAAGCATTAAACTTGTTGCTGGGTTGCTTGGGGTTGAATGAGAAAATTACCAACCTAAGGCATCTGCAACAATGAACTGAAATCTGACAGCTACACAGAGGAGGAAGCAGTCTTCCAATGAGTTACGGAGTGGGGGGGGTGTTCTGCTTTTTAAATTTTTTTTGCATGTGTTAGACTTTCCTTGCTAAATTGCAGATTTTTAAACATTTCCCAAAACTGTAGCGGCCAGTATATGAGAAATTGCATATTAGTGATGCAACACAAGCTTCCTTTTTCATTGAAGAATCATTCAGCCACCTAAAGCTAAAAAAAACCTGAAAGAAAGAAGTAAAGTTCATGTACTGACTGGCACAGCAGGCAAATACCATGCGCCTTATTTGTGGCAGCTGAGAGTCAAGAGATGCTTTTTCTCTTTGTACACTGATGAAGACTAATGACTCGCTGAGCACAAATACATCTGCATGTAATTAGTGTGTGGTACCTTAGCAATAGGAAGTTATAGTGAGACTTATTGTTTGGTTTATACCACTGTCCAATTATCCTGACATTTCAAAAGGCAGCTACTTTTCAGTAGCTCAAAGGCAGGTGTCCAGTTAATCTAAAGTGCAATTTTTAATTAAGACAAGAAAAATGACAAACTACAGTATACTCAGCACTAAAGTCCCTTCTGAAGGCTTGATTACAAGTTCCTCTTGGGTTTATCAGTCACTTCAACAACTTCATTTTCAGGTTTTTTTTGCCTTCCTCACTGTCAAATTTGGTTGAGGCTTCACCTACAACTCATTGCTTCCAAGCTCTGTATCAGTACATAAGCAACTGCATTCTTTTACTAGCATATTTGTATTTTTTCCTACTAACATATTTATACAATCATTTAAGAAAAAAAAAAAAGTTACATCAGGTCTTAGTCTATTTAGCTAAGACAATTAAAATACAGATGTTAAAATTTATTAATGGTGGATATGATTGATCAGTCTAAAAATCAATTCGAATGTAGACAAATAAACTCCAGTAAATCTCTCAGAGATACTAACCTCCAAAAGAGTTTGAGAATTTTGCTTGCTGCCGTGCCCTGTGTATTGGTTAATAACAAACAGCATGTCACTGCAAACACCTCAAGGAACAACAGTTATTCTCCTACCTCCTGCTCTGAAGAACATCAAGACAAAGTTCCTCTTATTTTCTTAAAAATTAAGTAACTTCCACTGCAGTTTTACTTTCGTAACTTTCTTTTATCTTGCTTTTTATCTACCTTTCTATCTTTATCATCAACAAAGCAGGTATACAAAGTGAATATGGAGGAAAGCCTAATTACAGGAATAGGCACCTGGCCAATAATTAAACTGTGCACCTTGAACCATTATTTAGGATTCTGGCATTGAATTGGATCAATTTATTTATATTCACGGAATACATATAGCTAAAGCTCCCTTTTCATGGTGAGACCTACCAATGATCTTGTGTTTAATTACGGTTTCTTATTTTATTCACACCAGTGCTTTTTTTGCAGATATCTGAGTTGAATATATTCCATATAAATATACCTATCCATCTGACTATTACTTAACACCCTTTACTCTTGCACATGCAAGCTACACATCTTTCTTCAGTTTTTCCTCAGGATGCATGAGGACAAGGCAGGCTTATGTGGGCACAGGTACTGGGATACTTTAGAGGGTGCAGTAGCAACCCAAACTAGCAACATTAAAGCAATTATCCAGTGTATCAGTGCTAAAGATAGTCAATCTTCATGCGGAGTCAGCAAAATTGCAAGAAATAATAGGATTATGTCTGTTTAGAAAATAGAAATATAACACATGAGCTAAGTTAGCAGTAATGATCACCCCCCTGCAGTGCTCCCTGTCCCCAGGAGAAGAGCTTCTGCTTCATTTGGGAGGCCCAACTGGCCAATAGGCAGACAGGACACAGGACACAGGACACAGGAATTCCGGCTCTCTCTCCACCTGGATGAACAGAGTGACTCAAGTGACAGGAGACAATGGCGACAAGTTCCTGCCTGGCACAGCAGGGACTACGCCTATTTCTCAGTAAGTGTTCAGACATCAAGTTGGGTGAGAATGTTGAACTGCTAGATGGTAAAAAGGCTCCACAGAGGGATCTGGGTAGGCTGAACCAATGGGGTGAGGCCAATGGTATGACATTCAACAAGGTCAAGTACCACAACCTTCAGCTGGGTCACAGCAACCCCATGCAATGATACAGGCTTGGGGAGAAGTGGATGGAAAGCTGCCCAGAGGTTGATACCTGGCCGAATATTATCTAGCAGCGTGTCCATATGGACAAGAAGGCCAACAGCATCCTGCCTTGTATCAGAAATAGTCTGTCCATCATAGAATCATAGAATTGTCAAGGGTTGGAAGGGACCTTAAAGATCATCTAGTTCCAACCCCCCTGCCATGGGCAGGGACACACACTAAATCATGTTGCTCAGAGACCCATCTAACTTGGCCTTAAAAACTTCCAGGGATGGGGTTTCCACTTCCTCTCTGGGCAACCTGTTCCTGTATCTCACCACTGAGGACTAGGGAAGTGATTGTCCTCCCGTACTCTGCGCTGGTGAGGCCACTCCTTGAATCCTGGGTTCAGTTTTGGGCTTCTCACTACAAGAACGACATTGAAGTGCTGGAGCGAGTCCAAAATAGGGCAATGAAGCTGGTGAAGGGTCTAGAGAACAAGTCTTATGAGGACTGGCTGAAGGAACTGGAGTTGTTCAGCCTGGAGAAAAGGAGACTCAAGGGATATCCTATCACTCTACAACTGTTTAAAAGGAGGTTGTAGAGAACTGGAGGTTGGTCCCTGCTCCCAGGTAGCAAGTGATAGAAGAAGAGGAAATGGCCTAAAGTTCTGCCAGGAGAAGTTTCAGTCAGATATGAAGAAAATGCCAGACTTGAATAAGGACTCAGATGACCTTTGTTTTTAATTAAGAGAAGCAGACAAAAAAAACCCTTAGAGAGGAGCTGCAGCACATAATGGCAGCACACAGTTTCTAGTAAGAGTCTAATTGGCTGGGCATACCCTGATAAAAATACACAGAAGAACTCTGTAACAACTAATCTGAGTAAAAGTATCTAGTAGATCCCAGTGAATGCTGACTAGTCCCAACTCAGACTATCAATGAAATGCAACTGAATTTCTAGGACACAACCCGAGAGATGTGAGAATTTACAAGAATGAAGGAAACACTTAACTATCCATTCACTGTAAATAGCATGAAATAATACAAGGTTATACAGTTAAACAGTCAATACCTGGGTTATTAATCTGCTAAAAAAATACAATACGGTGATGAAAAACACTCAGTGAGAGGACAAGCAAATTTAGGTTTATCAGCGAAGTCAATTACTAGATCTGCTCTGGGAGACAGTAGCTCAGAGGCACAATAATTTCTTATGCCATCTCTCTGCTGAACCTGACCTTCAAAGTACTTCTCGCTCATTTTGGGACAAAATCTAACAGCTGAGCATAAAAATCTTTAGACTTATTTGCTACATTGTCTCCTGAATTAGCGGGTCAGTTACATACTGAATCTTATCCAAGGGGCAACAAGTAGACAGTGAGCATAGGGCTGTTCAGTTGCAGTTTCGTGTTCAGCTTTCTGGCAAGAACTCTCTTCCCCCTTCACACTGCCATGCTCCATGTTTTGTTAACCCTCAGAGCACACTAGAGTTCATATATAAATGCAACATGTTAAATATCTATATGGGCTTACTCTTGGTATGAGGAGAATGGCTCAGACGCTACTAAACCAGAGAAACTGCCACTGAATACAACAGGCTAGCAAAGGAATCAGAAATGCCACAGACATATCTGAAAAATTCCGTACCTGACCTGCAAGCTCTTCTGACGCTGAGCTATCATAGTCCAGCACATTAGGAGGTGTTACCACATCTGATTCTGAAGTAGCATGTTACCGTTGCTTCTTCTGGCTTATCCTCAATGACAAAGCCTATAGCAACCCTCATAAACTGAGAATATTCTGGTCAAATAGAGGTTTCCTGCCAAGTATCTGCATATGCTGTGACACAGGTTGGAAGTTGTTGTCTTAAGGGAAATTACTTTCAGTTAGTCAACGACATCTGAACCATTAATTTACTGGGATTCATTACACAGCAAACCCAGCTATATGTTTCCTTCTATGTATGGAATACACATAGCTCAGCGGGACGAAACAGCTGTAAGGACCAAAATAATCCTCAATAGCAGAGGCAGCACCCAGGGACAGCTAATCCTGAATAGTGCTGCGAGCTTCGTACACCACAGTCTTTTAGCATGACTTTTATGAGAGGCAGCTTGTAGAGGTAATTCAGCTCTACTTTTTCCTGTTTTGATGAACAATCACAGAAATTAGGTGAATATTGGAATGGATATGGAAATTAAGGCAAAGAATGAAACTAAATCAGTCACATTGATATCATTAGCTCTTAAGAAGCCTCAATCAGTTGAAATCAAAACAATCACCACTTTTTGTTACCACCAGTAAAATCACTTCATAAAACTATATAGCAATGCAATT
Source organism: Baryphthengus martii (assembly GCA_013396935.1). Taxonomy (NCBI): domain Eukaryota; kingdom Metazoa; phylum Chordata; class Aves; order Coraciiformes; family Momotidae; genus Baryphthengus; species Baryphthengus martii. The sequence continues at coordinate 107,237 of VWZK01001543.1, forward strand.
ACTACTTATTAAACAATGTTCTTATCTCCAAGTCTAGCTGTAACCTGCGTAGATGTTACAGTTCAGTATCCAAGTTATAATGAGGTGGGATTTTTCATACTTAGCTATAAGAAGTGCTCAGAAGCTTTCATGTATAGAGCCAAAAGACAAGCTATAATACAGAACTTTGTCAAAACTACCTTATTTACTGGTTCCATTTGTATTTTTTTCCATCTAATGGAGGAGTAGAAGAGAGAAAAAATGCAAGGCAAAATCTATATACCTTTCTAAGAGGTTATACAAGGAAAACTTTCATCTGCTCTTCAGTTCAGTCCTTTCTTTGAAGTTACTCCATACCACCCCAAAATGTTGTGCCTATGCTTCACTCAAAGAAGGGAAGAAAAAGAAAGATCTTGACTGTATCCTTGAACCTGATCTTATAAAGAAGTGCAGGAGCAATAACCTCAAGTTAAATGGATTTTTACTTGTGGCCCAGAGTGAGAAGCAGGTATGAACAGAGATCATAAAATGAATCATAGAATCATAGAATGGCTTGAGTCGGAAGCGACCTTAAAGATAGTTCCAAACCCCCTGCCAATAGGCAGGGACACCTTCCACTAGACCAGGTTGCTCAGAGCCTCATCAAGCTTGCCTGAAGCTGTGTAAATCTGTGGGCTTGGCAGATTTAGTGCTTCAGCGAAGTGCCTTTATCTGGGAAGATATTAATAAATAAAAATTCTGCAGTTTATTTTAATGATAAAGAGAGATGCAGATGGCACACAGATACACAGTTAAATAATATGTAATGCTCGCACTAGTTACGATCAACTAATTCTGTCAACTTTAATAAAATGTTCTGTACACAAATACATGTATGTTCTTGCTGCATCTTATGCAAACATAAATTACTCAATTGTATGAGAATTCATTTTTGTGCATATCACAAGGAAGCACAGGAAGAGCAGTTTGATCTGCTAAGGTGGTATGTCAAAATGCTGAGCTCGGGTATTTTGGTCAGCCTGTGACAGACCTACCTTTCATGGCTTCATTTCCTTTCCACCAGATCTTTAAAGCAAAGAATACACCAAAAGGTGAAACAAGCATAAAATCTCAAGGGAAAATGACAAACTGATAATGGATGAACAGTGTGTACCAGAATTTGTTACAGCATTCATTGTAATATATGTCCTAAATTTCCAGTGCAGAGTCAAAGTTTTGAATGGGTGCAAATCAAGACTTCTGTTGCAGGAAATCAATCACCTTTCCAGTTTAACACTTCTGTATATAAAGTTTTTCTGTGCAGCTGTAGCGAGTGCTTGAGTGAGACTATTTCTTGTTCCTCTGTGTTTAGGCGCGAAGTCATTAGAATGGCCTAGTTTAAGTTAATACCTTTAATAAAATATAAATTTTTCCCTAGGGTAGGAAAATAGTCTATTCAATAGCTTATGCAGCTCATGTATTGAGAAAGATAATAAAAAACGTGACCCATATCAGGGGTTAAACAATTATTCTTCCTCTATTCCAACAAATGAGTAAAATGGATATTTGTCAATATCACTTTCACAGAATGAGGAAGTAGGAAGTCTACAGAGTAGACCAGGAATGATCATTCAAAATATCAGAAGCAGCTAATTGATAAGGAACACACAACATACTTCCAAGTAGGATGAATTACCTTAAAAAAAGTTAGACAAGCTTCCACTGATTGAGTATGGTTTGCAAGGACTGGAAAACAGCCAAAATAAAGCTATTATTTAATAAAGGGGCTCACGCTTTTTTTTCTATTTTTTTTTTCCATGTTGCAATTTACTTAAGGTTGTACAAAGATTTCTAAAGGTTTTAAAAAGATTGATTCATGAATATATCCATCCGGACAGTGTTCTTGATCAAGAAAATGAATTACTTTATTGTATCTATGAACTCAGCTTGAAATTGATTGTAAAACTTTCAGTTTCCAGACTGAAACTGAGTAGTGAGACTGAAAATGAGTAGTGAGACTTCTCATCTAGCTGAGCACTACAAATATTTGTAGTCTAATAAAAAGAAAACAATTCTATTATCAGCATATCACATACAACTATCTTCCCAATAAAATAAAAAAAAAAAAATGCTGGTGAAGGGCTGACATAAAGGTTGAAGTCTGACATTAGAATATTCAGATCAATAATACAATAAAATATATTTAACATGAATCTGTAGCAAATGACTCAAACAGGATACCAAGGGAGGTGGGAGCAATCTGTCTCACCTGTCTGAAACACTTATTTCAAAATGAGATGAGTCACCTTCTGGAGACATGTGTAACACCAATGGATATAGAGCCCACAGAAGCCAGAGGGGAGCCTACATGACTAATTTAGATTACGTGCCCAACTTTAAGTAGCCAGAGATACATGTAATAGACTAAAGTCATCATGAGAAAGGTACCTAAAAATATGCTATAACTCAAACAAAAACATCTTGGTTTGCAGAAATGGGGAGGAAATGCACTATGACATCTGTTAGCAGGAAGACATCTTAGATAATAATAATAGTCTCTTTTTAATTTCAAGAGCTTTATAGGAGAGGTTAATCAGCCATCAGTGTCAGACACAACACTGCCCAGTACACTTCTACCAACAAACAGGGAATGAGATACTGAGACCTATCAAGGAAAGAATGAGTAACAGTATACTCAAATACCTAAAATATGAGATTTGGTCTCCAGTTTTGCTAAAGACGATTTTAAATTGAAAAGTTTTAGAGAGGAAGGAAGTTGCTCTCCACAGGCAAAATTTTTAAATAGACAGTATATTATATGGAGCAAACCAAGCATTTGGGGATTCACGTCTGAAGCAGAAAAAGTAAACTTCAGAGATAAATACAATTTGACAACAAACTGGTTTAGATTTAGATATTATATCAGCCAGACTGAGAGAAAAAAGAATCTTAACGTGGAAGTGGGGAAGATAAGAGTTTTCTGCCAGAGGCAGTGAGACAGAGTCAGTTAAAATATAGGTCAGCTGCCCATGGTTTATGCACGTGCATGCGTGTGGAGGGTGTGTGGTTACTTAAGCCCTAGAACCAGTATTCCTATTGAATCCATGATTTTTGCTATTTCATAAAATAAAGTTTGTCTTTGTAAGCTATTTTGTCAAGATCTAGACTGAGATGATCAAGAAACTATTTTCTCAGACACCTTTTCCCCCCCCGGTATCATTCCATCCTTTATTAGCTGTCTGGGTTTATTATGATGCTTAATGATTATTTATTTCCACACACATAATTTTGGTAAAGCTACTGAGTACACTGGCTGAAATATAAAATCCTTCAAGAAATAAAAGTAAAGAAATCAAGGATTTTGATGGCTCTGCTGCAGGAAGTACTTTTGTGGTGGTTGTGGAGGTCATAAATTATGACTCGAGGCACAACCTGGATTCATTCAGAGCACATTAGACTCTGGAAAGCTTGTTTCAAAAGATAAATTTACTGAGAAGACTGTTGGAGGAATTAATTTTCCAGCACGGATTCTGGCGTGTGTCTGGGAGAGTGGCAGCAGTGTGAGAACGCAAGGGTCTTCTTGTGTTGAATTAAATTCTAATATGGCTCAAAGCAGTAGAACACCTTTAAAATATTTATGTAATTCTCTGGTGGAATGCTCCTACTAGGTATGTACCTCTTCAGGGAAAATCTGATGTGATTGGAGTTGCTGACTGTGCATTATAGCTTCTTTTGGCTTGAGAAAGATGGTTGCTGGCTTTATAAGGGTAAGATAAGCGAGGTCTGAGTTTTCTGTATGTTGTAGTTTGCAAAATGCCACTTATTATACTGTGGTATTACAAAATCTGCTTGAAAAAACGTCATTGGTTATGTTTTTGAAACTGGTAGGACAGGCCAGGTTTCTGATGCAGATGAGGATAAATCAAATCAATGTTTCAGGTATCATATAGACATGGCAATTGAATTATTTAAAATCTGACTCACTGAGCAAAGGCGCACTGCTGGCTGATAACTGTTTATGTCTAGTTCACATATTTATCTCCAAATCAATATATTAGTGTACAACCCCAAAATTTAACTATCACCGAATTTAATAATATCCAGATTTTATTTCTATGCCTGCAAATTTGCATTTATTTGACTACCAAATGTTATTTTGAAAAGGGATCTATGTGTTCATAAAATGTAATGCATCACTCAGAAAAATCATAATCCTGTATGTGCTTTTTTTATGTAATCTTATTTAGGCTGCCATTGACTTGAATGGCCATTGGGTTATGAAACCTCTTTGTTGAATATCTTTCTTCCATGTGACTCATTTGAAAAATGCGTACAACTACGCATTTTCATTTTGTATTATCTTGTATGAACATCTTGATGAGAATTACCTCAGTGCAGTACATTGATACACCAGGAATGGGTAAGGCTATAATATTTACTTTCCCTGGTTACGTTGCACGACTAGGTGATAAGAGCTGTTTTTGCTCCAGTAAATTTGGATGCTGTCAGAATGCTACTGTCAGTATTGCTGGAGGTTAGCACAGTTTAGCTGTACGATTTGAAACTTAAAACCTGAGTTAAGAGTTTGGAGCTGTCTCTTGGTAAAGTTTAATCAAATGTTTGGAGTACTTTTTTTGCCTGCCTTTTATTTATTTTTTTCATCTCAATTGTTCCTCTTCCATGTCTGAGGTTACTTAATTTTTGCTGTAGTATTTTCAGTTTTCTCTCAGCCCATATCACTAATTTTTTTTTTTTTTTTCCAGTGTACCCTATTGCTGCATCTCTGTTCTCTCATATCTTTACTCTGCCAGTCCAATTCAATACAGGCTCCCCTGTTGGATCAGGAAACCTCTCATTCAGAGGTTTGCTGTTCTTTCCTGACAAGCTGGCAGTCAAAGCTTCCTTTGTGTGAATAACCCTATGCATTACTTTATAGCTTATAGATCCTTTCCACCAGAGAACCTTCATCAGCATAATGTGTCTCTTTTCTGTCACCTCAGTTACCTGCTTCCTCTGCATGTCCTATTGCACTCACAGGCCTCAGCACACTGTACTGAAGTATCTTGGCTGTGGACCTCGTCTCCTGCAGGGAGAGGAATCATTGTGTCCTAGCTTGCTGCATCTCTGTGTCTCTTAATGTGGGCTAGATTTTCAGTAATCGGGACACAGATTGCACAAGAATACTTGTATTTCAGTTTCTTCCAGATAATTAATGTTCAGAATAAAACTAGAGTACAAACTCTAAAACTTCTTAGGAGTATAGAATGAAGTCAAGTCATTGACCACTTGTCCTGGTTTGAATGAGAACAGAACTAATTCTGTTCAGTGATTTTACTTTTCAGCTAGTTCTTCTAGCTAACTGCGCTTTCTGACGTTAGCAGTATGCTTTCGCAGCCAGTGTCTGCTTCTATTAGTGATATTTAGAGTTAGTCCCAAGGATTGGTGTGCAGATCAAGGCCATTGCTAGATTTTGTGTACCACAGTGGAGGGTGCAGAAAGCAAAAGGTTGCACCTGCACGGAAGAGTGGACAGGACAGGTGACAATAAACTGACCAATGAGGTATCCATGCCATATACGTCATATTTGGTGAGAAGCTGAGGGCTGATGTGGGCCCTTGCTCAGTTGCTCTTGTCTCAGAGTCTCTTGCTCTGGGCCCTTATTCAGATTTTCCCTTGTTTCTTCAATGTCCAGCATCCAATGAGGACTCTGTCTGTTCTGCCTTCGATCCTGATCTGAGTGTTCCTGAATTCAGTACCAGAACCCAGCTCCTGAACCCGGTTCCCATTTGCTGCTGGGCCCAGTCTGGGACTTTCTGGTTCCTGCTTCACAGTATCAGTGGTGATGGTGACCTTACTACCATCAGGGAGGGTTAGGCTCAATACTGGGTTTGTATATAATAGCAGATATTCAATTTCATTATTAATATTTTTCATTTTCATTAAAGCTATTCTAGTTTCCAATTCTCATTGATAAGTCTCTCTCCCTTATTCCTTTTCTCTTCCCTGTTGGAGAGGGAGGGGGGTTAATAGAGAGTGTCTGTTACAGGTCTAGCAGGCTGCCCTGACCCTAAACCATGACGCCACTCCGTGTAACTTAGTGCTTCCCAAATATTTGCCTTTGTGTCTTTAAAAGTCTTCTCCCCTTCCACAAGCTACTGCTGTACTCTGTCTGTTTGGATCAACATCTGTGGAGGACTCGAAGATCCATTCTTTTTAAAGGTATAAACTGAGCAAAGTAAGAAACAAGTGAGAAACAAGTAAGAAACAAATGAAAATTAAAGTAGCTGTCTCCCTTGTGATGAATTTTATCCTTTGTGGTACTATCACTTAGTATGTATGGATCATCTAGTTTCTACTTAAAGAATTGCTATGGAAGTAATAGTTTCTCATACCCTAAATGTTCTAGTCTAAGACACCAGGAGAATGAAGGTAGAAGGCTACTAACATTTTTAGTAAGGAAAGATATTCTTTCTTTTTGAGTTCTACCTTCCCATGTTGCAGTACTGCTCAATTTAGAGTGTTTTCAGTAGCAAAACTCACATGTAGTTGCCATTGTATGACATACTCTACAGTCATTATCTGTTTGTTTGGCTCCTACATTTTTCATTTTCACCATGTCTGCTCAGTTTTATTGTAACTTAAATCAATTAAATGACATCTTGTCATGTTCCCCCCTCCATGTACTGCTTCTCTGTTCTTACCAGCTGCATGATCTTTTTAATGTTACCCTTCTATTGTCTTCTGCTTCTTCCACACCTCTTCTCTGCTCAATTCCTTCTGTACTATGTTTGTTATAAAAAAATCTCCAAGCTATGTCTCAAAATATTTGGGAATTTATTGTACTTGCAGTACTGAACTTGGAGCTTCTGCTTTAATTGCATCCAATAAACAAGCTGCAGCTTTCTGTCATTGCTCATCACCTTTGCTGAAATTGTCTAAGAGTTTAGCTGATAACAAAGTAATCTTCTCTGTGCTTTCTTCTGATGTTGTCAATCAACTTCATCAAAAAGTCTGTTGCTTTTCCACAGCTAATTTATATTATCATCCATCTTTTTTCTTTCAATTTGACTCGCACCTGTTTATGTCCAGTCACTGCACTCTGTTCAAGTTGTATAAATGTCAACTTCTAATCTAGTGCTTTATTAAAAGCCTTGTTATGACTGAATGATATAGAACCTCTTCAAGAAAATGTACATAGTGAAGCAGCTATTAAATTCAGGCTTCGAAAATAAAAAGATTAATTTGTCCTCACTGAATGACCACAGATTTTTATCTTCCTGGTAATCATTCAAATGCAGTACCCAGAGAAGGGTTGCTTTGAAGCATACCTAGAATTCAGTACTTATCTGAGCTGAACCTTCAGAGTACACATTGCTGCTTAAGAGGTTGTATTTTACGCTCAAAAAATATCCTGTACAGTGCACCTTAAAAGTGACTAACTAGAGTAGTCACGAGTAAGCATTTCTTATGAATTCACTGAGGATTCTACCCCATCATACGTGCACTAGCAGTAAAGAAGATGTTTCATTTGCGATACTGACTGGAGATCATGTTTCACACACTGTTATTCATGCCATACACTAAGCCCTCTCCTCATCCCGGTCCAAACAACGGTTTGCAAAAAATTTCTAATGGTTGCATGCAGAATGTGTGCATCTGGAAAAGCAGCAGAACTTCACTGTGTTTTCTTTCACCTCTGTCAGCACATGAGCTAAAGTGGTTCAGAGATGCAGATGCAGAGCTCTGGCAGCCCTTGAAGTTGAAGTTTCCACTTTGATCTCTCACTGTATGCCAGAGAGTCTTCCTGGGTGTTATTTTTCTCTAGAAGACATTTACCTGCTTGAAGGTTTGTTATTAGCTACCCCTCTAGCCCCTGTACTGAACTATGGCTACATTGCAGCCTTTTAAATTAACGCAGGAATGCACTCAAGAACTGGATATGTAAATAAGTTTTATATTGAGTTTATGGATTTACCACTGCTTGGTAAGGAAGTTTTTACTGTTACTAATTTAAGTAACACTCACCTTAGGTTAAGATACAATGAATATAACTCTTATTGCAGTGTCACAGTTAACAATTGCAAAAGTTATTGACGTTTTTTGTAAGATGAGTGAGAAATTGCAAAGGAAAACTTAATCTACACATTCTTCCTGTTAGATTAGAAAATGCCTCATTCAGATCCAGATGCTGTTCTGCCCTGGCAAGTTGATCTCTTAGATCCTTCCTATAAGAGAGCCTTAATCAGTTTAATACTCTATCTTAGTGGAATGTCTTAATTTTTAAGCCATTTTCCCCTCTGAAGTGCCCCAGAAATTCAGCTAGATTTTATTTTTTCTGAGAATAAACCTGTTTCCTTCTTGTTGAAATCACAGGCTGGCCATGTATCTTCATTATAATAAAAATAATTTTATTTTCTTGAAGACATAATGCCTTTTTGTTAGGCCAATGTGTAATCTCCTAATACTTAACTACGGAGCAGTAATTGTCACCTGGAATTGTGGTGACTCACTGGCATGTTCTGGTGTAAGAAGTTTTACACCAGATGTTGTGCGCTGTCACTTAAACATCTAGATGGGATAAACATATATATCACACACCTTGATTGAGAGCAGATGCAATGGTCGTTAACTAATTTAAAGGTTGCAATTTTCCCACTGATCTCAAGCCTCTTTATTCTAAACACAGTGTAGCTATGCTCAGTCATTCCTCTCTTTTCCTTTCCATATAGAATAAAACCAGAGTATTCCAACAGAAATTCTTAAGACAAACAAAAGATAATAGCATTTCAAACAGATTAACGCTAAGCTCTGTTTTAGAACTTCAGCACTCCAAATACCGATTTTTTTCATTTGATTTGAATAGATATTTTTAGAAAGTGGAGGAGTGTAATTTTCTTTCACCATCGAAGTTCTGGGGATTTTACATGGCTTAAGTTTCTCTCTCCAGCTATGAATGCTGTATCTTGACAATGATATATAATTTTGTTTGTAAAATCAACCAGCAACACAGATGATGTTTACAGATGATATCTAACTGCTGTCCCAAATTCATAATGAAAAATAAGAAAATAAGCTTAAAAAATGGCAGCAGTACTTGAATTTCCAATATAAATAGTTCAAGAAACAACACTTAGCCCTTCTTGACAAGGTATTATCAGCATGAAGTCTTAGCTTATATTTCTTCTCTTGTATAATCAATACACAGTGCAGCACAATTATACTGACTTACCCTGCAGAAAATCTTCATTAATGTTTTCCAAAAGCCTTTTGGACAAATTACCCCATTTGTAATGTGCATCCATTTCCTCCAATTTAATTTACTTGCATTGGTTGCTCCTTGTTTCTTGGCAGAAATAATAGTTACTAGAGTTCAGTAGCTGTGTACTCTCAACTAGATACTGTGCTGTAGACAGCATTCAGGTTACTGTGGTTTGAGTGTTTGGGGGTTTTTTCATTTGTTTGTTTCTTTATTTCTTTTTTTTCATTTTTTTTTTTTCAAGATTCTTGAAATCCTTTCTTTTTTTTTAACATGTGCCTGCTGTCAAGGCTGTGAGCCCAGCATTGCAAGTCTTGCTTTCACTATTTCTCCATCACCTTTTTTTCCTAACAACAGAATGAGTCTTTTGTGCACCTAAGCTTCATTACTACCCAGCTTCATTGAGATGGGACAGTATTCAAATTGCATTTTCCTCCTCTGTAATTGAAACAATAGAGTTGGCTTGTTTGACACAGGCAATGTGCTTCTCTGTCCCATGTGATTTATATTCTTCTCAAACAGGGCAATGCTGAATACCAACAACGCATAATTCCTCTTATTAGCTCTTCTAATGAAACACAGTTCTAAAAAGGACTGGGATAACAGCCATGTGCTGCTGCTGCTCTTCAGTCACAGGCCTAAAGCCACACAGCCCAAAGAGTCAGATTTTGGGGGATAATCTCTGGCAGAAAGAGGACATACCAGACTGGTTGCACAGAGCTCTTCACCAGGACTACTTGAGCTGATGATGTGGGAACTTGCCCAGCATGAGCTATTGAGTTTGGTCATTTTCCAATGGGTGATCTCTCTGGAAAACTACAGCATTGCCACATTATTTGTCTACTGGCAAAATGCCTATACATGCTACACAGATACCTTAGCTATTCTCAAGGAAAGTCAAAAGCTTGGTATTTCTTTCCTTTCCTAAGAAGAGGCATATTATGACTGTGGGCTAGATTTCATTAAGCTATTTTATGACCATCAGGCCATCAATCTTGTTAGCTGGTTTCTTTTTGTTATTGTTTGTTATTTTTTAAGTTCTAGCATCCTACTTATTCCTGGAAAAAGAGCAGATATACACATTAGAAGGAGCAACCTCTGAGCATTCACACAGCCAGGAAACAATGTGAATTGATTAGGAACTACTTATTGGCTGTTTTTTTGGATCTGCCATAAAACAAACGATATTTACTCCAATACTAGTTTCTCATTTTACTGTTTGGTTTTGGTTTTCTTTGTTTGTTGGTTTATTTTTTATTTGTGTTTTTTTTTGTTGTTGTTGTTTGTTTCTTTGTCTTTTTTTGTTGTGTTGTGGTTTTCTTCTGGTCTATCTAGTGGCCATTCCTTGTTGCAGCAGCCACAAAATAGGTCATGTATAAGTTAAATGATCCACTGACCTGTCTTTTAAAGTACAGACTTCACCTTAGCAACTCATTGGTAGTAGTCATCTAACATAAGGATAGTATTTTGAGTCCTCAGGGGCTATCCTGACTAGCTTCAAATGATAAGAAGTGATGCATTCAGTTACTCCACAGTCAGGACCCCACAACAGCTGGCTGGTGCTTTTTCCCTCCTAATCAACTTTCATTTGGCAGGTACTATAAAAGATTCATTGGCTAAAACTAGAAATGGTTAGAGCCAGTCTGAATTATAGATACTAAAC